>JABUQX010087696.1:0-2500 GCA_015478945.1 Trachelipus rathkii
ATTGGGTGTTTAACCGTTTTTCGCATTTAATAGTGAGAAACGCTTTCACTTTTCGTTGCGCCGCTCATACTGGCAGCCTTAGCAGCGTAGCAACATAGCAACGCTGCTGCGCTAACTCGCTGCTATATATATATATGCTAACATATATATATGCCAACAGCTGTACTGGAGTCACATATTGCACTTTTCCTAAAAGCTATTATGCATATATATTATGAATGATTAAAAGCCTTCGTTGCTTTTGGGAATCTATTTATTTAAAAAATGCAAAAATATATTTTTATAAAACTATATATACAAGCTAGCTTTCCGTCATTGTGGAATAATGACCTTTTTCAACTTTTACAAATAACAAAGGCAGCTTTTCCTCTGTGTTTCTATTGGTGCTGAGGAGTTGGTTGTCCAAAATAACTTGTAGAAAGGTGGTACTGTTTTGGATATGGTCGATTATCTGATCCCCAGGGCAGTTTGGTAGATTGTGTATCCAAAATGTTTCTGCAGATTTTTTGATTTTTGGTAATATTACGAATGATGGACATATTATTATGTTGATATGGTGGTTGTTGTCAAGTCTATGGTGTGTTAAGGCTGAGTTTTCATTGTGTGTGTTTAGGTCGTATGTATGTTGGTATTTTCTGCGTTTGAAAATCTATGGTTTCACCAGTATTGATTGTTACATTGCAGGGGACCTTGTGTATACATGGAGGGTCGTTTATTTTAGATTTCGGTGGTTTTAGTACAGTTTTAAGCCTATTTATATTATTTGAGGGAACTTAGTTGTAAGTGGGGTGGTAGTAATAAACTCAGAAACACACAGATATGAAATTTACAATGAGAAATGCCAACCACCAACACACTTACCGTAGACGGTTTATTATCAGATCAAACACTAAACCTTCTTACCGTATACAGAAAGCCCACCTCAAATTCAACATATACTTTGGTACTCACATACACAAAAAAGCAAACAAGCCACACTATCTGCACTGTCGAGCCTTCAAAATATTTTCGCCTGCCTACCTAAACAAAGAAACAGAACTTCTAAAACCACATTCCATCTCCTCATATAATCAATCAAGCATTTGAAAAAAATTCTAAGGTCTGGTGATTACAATACCAAAAAAAAAGCACCATATATAGCCCAAACATAAACCATACAAAAATTACTACCAACCCACTTACAACTAGTTCCCTTTCGAAATAATATAAATATTAAAACTGTACTAAAACCACCCAAATCGAAAATAAACGACCCTCCATGTATATACAAGATTCCGTGCAATAATTCCAATAATCTATAAATATTCGTTAATTTCAAACACTTAGAAAAAAACTAGCATATATACGATCTAAACACACACAATGAAAACTCAGCCTAACACACCATGTTCGCACCACCATTTCCACATTAATAATATGTCCATCATTCGTATGTTACAAAACACAAAAATCGCTGAAAAATCTGCGAAACATTTGGCCATGCAAATCTCCCCTAACCCAGAAATCGCTGCCCTGAGGGATCGAGAATCTGAACCATGTCCAAAAACAGTATCATGAGAAGAATTCACCTTTCTACAAGCATTTTTAGGACAGCCAACTCCCTCGGCATAAATAGAAACACAAGGAGGGAAAAAGTTCGCCTTGTTACATTTTGTGAAAGCTTGAAAAGGTCATTATTCCACAATGACGAAAGCTAGCTTGTATATAGTTTTTAAAAATATGTTTTTAAGTGTTTAAAATATATATATAAGCAACAAATGGTTTTAATCATTCATATATATATATATATATATATATATATATATATATATATATATATATATACTATATATATATATATATGCTGCTGCTGCTGCTGCTATATGTAACTATATAACATATATATACTATATGCTATATATGTAACCCTGTTGCTGCTAGCTGCAGCCAGCATAGCTGCTGCCATATACCTCGCTGCTGACAACAACGTACCAGCAGCAGCCTTGTATTGTAACTGCTGCTCTGTAACAGCGCAACAACATAGCTTAGCGTAATATAGCCAGTAATAGCTATTAACATATAATAACTGTATATATATTTATATATGCACTGCGCTGCATAACCAGCAATAATAGCAATATGCTAGTAATATATGTAATAGCAATAACCTTGTAACAACTCTTCTTCTTCGCTATATACTCAGCTTGCGCCCATAGTAACATAGCCAACAACGCAGCTACTGTATGCTATGTAGCAACAGCAGCCTTCTGCTGCCAGCTAGCTGCTAGCTGTAATATCGCACCAACAACCAATATATAATAGCTCGCAGTATGCTCCAACAACAACCTTGTAATATATATAACTCATACATACTGCTGTAACAACCTGTATATATATATATATACCCCTTTCTTTGCCCCACGCGCTGTTCTTATAAAATGCTTCTGTAATATATATATAACCTTATATGTAACGCTAATAGTATATAGCCCGCTGCTAACGCCTGCTCCGCTGCCAGCAA
>JABUQX010087696.1:7500-25000 GCA_015478945.1 Trachelipus rathkii
CTGAAGGATTTTCATTTCCTGTCATGGTCTTCTCCAACATCTCTCTCCTAGACCCACGCTCCTCTTCTCTTCAACCATCTCATTGTCTGCAGCTGGCATCTCTTTAAAGAATCTCCACTGATTCAGTCCATCTTTTCTTCGGTCTACCTCTCGGTCTTGCCCTCTGGTGTCCAATCCCATCTTCTTTTCGGCATTCACTCCTCAGGTTGCATCCTTTCCAGATGTCCCCACTCATCTCAGTCTTCCCACATCCTCTTCAGTATAAATCTTCTTCACTCCTACATATTCTTCTGTACTTCTTCCTGTATTCTGTCTCTTTCTGCTTCTTCAGTCTTTGCTTCAGAGCCCTCATTTTCTTGCCGCTTGTATTCTACTCTCCTCCCTCCTCGTAGTGGTCCACGTTTCGCTCCATACAGCAGCGTCAGAGTCAATATACTTTCGAAGATTACCTTTTTAATAACCTCCATTCCAACATTTCCGTCCTTCATCAATGGTATAGTTGCTTTCATAGCTTGTCCATATTTTTCCATTCTTCTTGTAATCTCTCCTCCACATATTCCCTCCCTGTTTAAACATCCACCTAAATAGACGCTGGAATCCACCGCCTTCACCCTCCTCCCCCACCATCATTCTCATGCCTTCATCGTTTCCTCCCGTTACCGTAATATCTCTGTCTTCTGTACATTCATCTTCACCCTGCTTCCACCAACTCCTCCGCAAACAACCTCACCACTCCCGTATCTTCTCCTCCTCCTCACTCCAACATGCTTAGGTCGTCCGCATTAAGGCCATTATATCTCCAATCAAAAACTTCTCCTAAATCTCTTCTTCCACTTTACTTATTACCACGTCTAAATATAATATGAAACAATATAGGCGATAATACACTCCCTTGCTCCGGTTCTTACTTCAAACCATATATCGTTTTCACACTCCGTTTCTGATGTTACAACTACATTTTCGTACATACTCATTATTGCTTTTTTCAATCTTCCACTCACTCCATATTTAATTTTCTTCCATGACTCTCAATAGTCTTTCCCTTGGTACAGAATCAAAAGCCTTTTGCAGATCAATAAACGCAACATAAAAACTCTTGCCATATTCTAACATCTTCTCCATAACCATCCTTAGCGTAAACAGAAGATCTGTCGTTCCTCTTCCTCCTCTATACCCGTGCTGTTCCTCCCCCAGTCTCGGCTCCACAATCACTCTCAACTTTCTCTCCAATATTCTTTCGTAGATTTTTGCCAGGTGGTCCATCAATGAAATTCCTCTGTAGTTGTCACAGTTGCTTGTATCTCCTTTACCTTTGTATATTGGTATTATTATAGCTTTCCCCCATCTATCCGGCACTTTTCCCTCTCTCCAACAAATGTTTAACAGCTGATGATTCTCCCTTTCAACTCCTCTCCTCCCTCCATCACCAAACTCTACTGCCACTCCATCTTCTCCTGGCACTTTGCCCTTTTCATCTTTTTTATAGCATTCTCATATTCTTCCATTGTGATCTTCTCTTCCTCCTCTCTCTCCTCCTCCGCTTCCCCCCCCGTCCGCCACCGCTTCTTCTTGTTCTCCGTATTCTACGTTTAACAAGTTCTCATAGTGTTCCGTCCACCTTTCATTCCTTTCTTCCGGTTTTACCAGTATCTCTCCATTTCTATCCTTTATATTTCTGATTTTATTCTTCGCCGTTTTTCTATTAGCTTTCGCCATCTTAAAAAAGCTTTTCTTCCCCTCATTTACATCTCTCGTTAATTCTGCCACTATCCTCTCCGTTTCCTCCTTCTTCGCCCTCCTCTTGATTCTTTCTGCTTCATTTCTTGCTTGCACATACTCCTCTCTCGCTTCTCCCTTTCTTCTTTTCAACCATTTTCTCATTTTCTCCGTTTTCTTTCTGATTGCATCTTTCACTTCTTCATTCCACCATGGTGTGTGTCTTTTTCTAGTTCCTCCTACCCACCTTTTACCAAGCGTTTCCTCTTGCAACTTCTTTTATTACATCTTGCAACCTCTCATCTTCCACTCCGCTTCTCAAGGTTTCTTGCATTTTCTGTTTGTACTTTTCTCTCTCCTCTTGTTCACCCAGCTTTTCTAATTTGATCACTGTTCTTTTTTGTTCCTTAACAGCTCTTTCGCCTCATCTTCATATCTGCCACCACCAATCTATGATCTGCATCCAGCGACACTCCTGGTATCACCTTTACATTTCTTATCATTCTCTTATCTGATACTATCATATAGTCTATTATCGATTTTTGATCAAATTGCTGGGTTGTTTGGTTCCACCTATATCTCGTATAGATGTGCGACTCCCGATGCTTATAAAAGGTGTTCATAATTATAATATATATATATATATATAATATATATATATATATATATATATATACTATAGTATATATATATATATATATATAATATATATATATATTATATATATATATATTAATGATGTTTGATGTAATAATAATTTTTAATGTTTTATATATTTTAATTTAATTTTTTAATAAGATATATATATTATATATATATATATATATATATATATATATATATATATATATAATGTGTTATGTGCTATTTTTCTCAGCGTAATATATATATACAAAATTTATAGATATCACCACATATATAATATATGTATATATATATATATATATATAATATTATATATATATATATAATATATATATTAAATATATAGTAATATATTATATTAATATATATATATATTATATATATATATATATATATATATATATATACTATATTATATATAATATATAATATATATATATATATATATATATATATATATATATATATATATATATATATATATATATATATATAATTTAAAAAAAATAACAAATTTCATTACTTTTGGAGATATTTTTCAGTTTTAGTTAATTTTAATTTACAAAGATAAAAACTCATAATTATGGCAACTTCAGATGCATGAGTCACCCTCTAACGTCTAGTGCACTAAGCTTTTAGGATTTATTCATGTAATGAGGGAGTGTAATGATTAAAGTGAAGAACAAGTATTCATTTCATTCTTTCTTTTGCAAAATATTAAAATTTTCTCTGATAACCATAATACAGAATTGCAGAGCAAAGAAAGATTTATAGTGAATGCAGACAGCGAACAAATCGCGCAGAAAATATATAGCTGCGTTTCCAGAAAGCCCGAGTGCAGCCGTGTGGCAAAATCGACTCGGTGACGTTTCGAATTTATAAACTCAGAGAGAAGGTTACACAGAAAACGATAGATACCGAAGGATGGAAAGTTTAGATATTGGTTGCCTTTTTACCAGATTCTATCGAGAGCTTTTGAAATGTCTTGTGCCAAAGCAAAGAAATCACTGAAATGCTGAAGAGCAAAGAACAAGAGTCGGAGGAAAGGAAATTTTTTTAGCAAGCATCAGAATATAAGATTTTAAAAAATCAACGTTTCTACCATTTTCTGTTGAAAGAATAGATAAACGAAACTTTAGAAGAACAGAATTAAAGTATATGGCCCATAGCTTATGGCCTAACTGGGTCATTCTTCATCAGCACAAGCTGAGAATGCAGCTTCAAGGAGCGAGGAAAGGCTGACAGTTGCACGGGCAGAGACAAAGGACAGCTACCAAGATAGCGGTTCAAGCCTCAGAAATACAAATTTGAGAACCATTCACCTCTTTAATTTTAAGCTCGAAAGAGAATAAAAAAACATATAAATGAATAGAGGAAGACGGAGAGAAGGAATAGCTCCAGAATCGTCAGAGTGGAATTAAGGGAATTTAACTAAAAACGGTTCACTTTAGCAAAGTTAGACAGCAGTATTACTGTCAGAGGAGCGGAGAATTAAAGGATGAAATGCTTAGCAGTTTGATATTTTTAAAATGAAATTCAGTGTATGGTAGAGAAACCAGAAAAATTGTTGCATTTAAACGAATAAAAGGTTTTTAAGTCTCGAAGAATGATCTCATGATATTCGGCTATAGAAGGTAAGGAAACACGGTTTCTGGATTGAAGCTATTAGTAATTTCTGATAACGTGCTTAATTAGTTTTGGTATAAATAATATAATATATATATATATATATATATATATATATATATAGTATATATATATATATTATATATATATATATATATAATATATATATATATATTATATATATAACCGTCGTATGTATATTATATAATATATATATATATATATATATATATATATATATATAATATATATATAGATATATACTATAGTATATATAATATATATATATATATATATATTTTATATATAAAATATAATATATTAATATTATATTATTATATATATATATATATATAATATATATATCCCAGAATCTCCCTACAATAAAAATATTTGTATGTTAGCAAAAATATACTTAATTAAAAAAGAGACAGTTTCGCAGTGAAGCGCATATTTAGGATTATTTTTCAAGGTATATAGTATATATAATATATATATATATATATATTATATATACTATATATATATATATATATAATTATATAATATATTATATATATATATAATAACTAATATATTATATATATATATTATATAATATATAATATATATATATATATATATATGTTGTTTGAAATGCGTAATATAAATATTTGGCACAAAAATTTATAGGACATTTAATATTAAAATTATGTTAAATACTATATAAAAATATATATATAAAATATATGATATAAGCTAAAAAAAAAAAAAAATATAATATAAAAAAAAAAGAAAAAAAAAAAAAAAAAAAAAAAAAAAAAAAAAAAAAACATGGATTTGATTGTTTTCTCTTTTTAAGAAAACATTGTTTATTTTTTTGAACCATGATTTTTATCGAGTCTGATTACTATGTGGTTTAATTAATGAAAAGTGTTAATTATTTGAAGAATATTACTTACTCTGCTTAGAAATCCCGAAATAAGTTGCCCAAAATGCTTCAGAGAAGCTCAATTCCTCCTTCCTAATTCCAGACTTTTCTTGAACTTTGTTGAAGCACCAAAATACCCAAAGCTTCAAATCATGTTAAAAAAATTAGCCCATTACTAATAGCAATTCTAAATCTATTGAAAGTAAATTGGACACTTAAATAAATTTATCTTTAAAAAAGTGGCACTCCAGGGGCATTGCCCTTTATCGAGGGGAAGAAAAAATCACTAGAAGTTTTCATCTTACAACTTAGAAATGTTTTTGAAAGTTGAATAGGTCATGAGTGTTTTTATAACGTTTCTTAATAGGTTGAACAATGTATACTACTCATCAAACCTATTCCAATTAGCGTTAGAGAAGCGTCAGAAGCTCGCTTTCTAGCGAGAGACTATAATATAAGGAACATAACAATATTTCATCTCCAGTAACAATTACCTGTTTTAGCACATGTTTATATATTTTCATCTTATATATACACTGAAATATGTAGAGCGAGAGAGTTCAATCCCTAGTCCGGATCCTATGTAACATTTACCTAAAGCAGCTTTTCCCTCTAGAATAGGCAAGCCCCTTAGTGGATATTAATAGGTTAGTAGCCTTATACAGGATAAAAAAAACTATAATCAATTGAATAAATCAATAAATAGTTACTAATACTAGTTATAAGAACCATAAATGCCAATAGTATTCAATTATACCTACCTAGGCAACAAAAGAAATGCGCATGCATAACCAAAACGCTTATGTTGAATGTAGGATATTAGAGATCCCAAGGACCCTTCTAGACTAGGTTTTCTTAAATACAGCCGAAAAACTGAAAATTATTGAAATGAAAGCTTACTTAAATAGATAGATGAATAGATAGATAGATAGATAGTAGATAGATAGATAGATAGATAGATAGCATAGATAGATAGATAGAATAGATAGATAGATAGATAGATAGATAGATAGATAGAATAGATAGATAGATACATAGATAGTAGATAGGACTTAACTTTATTATCGTAAACAAATACATTTTTTTAAAAGTAATTAAAAATAAATATCAAAAACTAAAATAACAATAATAGTATGTAAAAATCATCTCAAATGATATTCTCTACTTTGAACAAACTATATTCTCGCTTTTAAGGCACCAAGATAATGATTAATAAATATTTGAAACGTTGTATTTTTGATTGAAATATTTTTTCTATATCTCTCACCAGTCTACCTCTAATCAATAAGGATCGATTCTTATCAATAAATTCACATGGTCTATTAAATAGTCTGAAAACTGTTGCATAATTTCATTATATTTAGATAATGTTTAACAGGCAAAAACATTCCCAGATATTACAAAAACATCATAAGTTACTAAATTCTTCGGTTGAAATTTAAGTGTCTTTTTAAGGCATTGTGAAAGGCCATTTCAATTGTTTCATCAATGACTACTATTAGCCAAATTAACCATAAATCCGCTCCACAAAATGGAGTTACAATATGATCATAAACAAATACAAAATTCATCAAGGATCCAGTGATCTAAATCTACAGCAAAATAAGATTAAATTTACCAATAATTATTTCTTGCTCTTTTAATATCCAAACTTTCTTCTAAATAATTATTGATATAAAAAACCAAGTATTTAGAATGCGTTGCAGATCTTAATGGATCACCCGGACAGGCTTAAATTTCCACTTGATTCCTTTTCCTTTGCCGTGTTTCTAATAACAACCAAACTCTTGTCAAGGTTTATATTTAGGCATAAATCAGTTATAACATTTTCTGCTTTATATATAAGAGTATGAAGGCCGCTAATTGACGGAGCAAGCAATACTAAGTCATCAGCATACATAATAATATTAGACATAAGAAATCCCAATCAAGTTCCTATTATACTTTTAACAATATTCTTTATTGTTCATCAACATATATACAGAACAAAAGTGGGGATAATATTCCACCCTGTTTTACACTTTTTTACTGTCCAAGAATTTTAAAAAAACTATTTTTGTGTTTTAACATTAACAAATTGATTTTTATAAATACTCATTATAATATTCAAAATAGATAGATAGATAGATAGATAGATAGATAGATAGATAGATAGATAGATAGATAGATAGATAGATAGATAGATAGATAGATAGATATAAATTATTAAATTCACTACAAAAAATTTAAGCGTTACGTAGTTTAAATATTTTGATAATTTTAGGAAAAGTTTTTTTTTTTAATTTAAGGGAGACTTATCCTTGGCCCCCTACTTTTTGAAGTCAAAATCAAATTTTCACATTTTTTTTTATATATTATCTTGATTATTAGAAAAATTCCTCCTGAACATCATGGTGTATATTATTTTTAAAAAATTCTAAATGGTTTTTTAGATACTGAAATTTATTTAGAGAGTTGTCGAACTAAAAAATTTCAATTCCAGTCAATTGATAAATTCCAGGTTGCGTTAGCTGTTAAAAAAAAAGTTTTATTATAATTAAGAAAACATTTTTTTTTCTTGTCATATTCTCAACCTCCAACCCATTCTTCGGATTTTACTCAGTCAAATAAATGGAGTCAGAGCGGGAGATGCGAAAGCGAAAGCCGGAAGCCGGAGCTGTGGCCGGTGGCGGTGGCCGGTGCCGCGTGCCGGTGCCGGTGCCGGAGGCCAGATCCTGGCCGTATAAATTTTTTCAAGAAATAATTTTTCAGATGAAAAATTTATTGCCAGAAACGTAACTAAACAATTTTCAAATAGTGCAGAATCCTTAGTCGGATCCGGAGCCGGATCCGGAGGCGGAGTCGCAGCAGAGCAGGGTGTCAGAGCCGGAGCCAGAGTATGAAAATTTTTCAAAAAATATTTTTTTACGTGAAAATTTTATTGCCAGAAAGTACTGGCTAAACAGTTATCAAATAGTGCAGAAACCTTAGTCAAGTCCGGATCCGGAGCGAAGTCATTAACGGATCCGGAGCCTGATCCGGAGCTGGAGCCTGAGCGTTGAATTTTTTTAGGGGAAATATTTTTTTTGCGTGAAAAATTTATTGTCAGAAGACTGCCGAACAATTTCAAATACTGCAGAAACCTTAGCCGGATCCGGAGCAGAAGCCGAAGTCGATCCGGATCCCGATCCGGATCCTGGGTATGAATTCTTTTCAAAATATTTTGTTAGGTGAAAATTTATTTCAAGAAGACGTGCTGAGAAGTTCAAATAGTGTAAAGAAACATTAGTCGGATCGGAGCCGAAGCAAAGGTCATATCCGGAGCCGTATTCCGGAGCAGGGATCCTGGGTATGAATTTTTTTCGGGAAATATTTTTTTCGTAAAAAACTTTGTCAGAAGGCGTGCCGAACAATTTTCAAATAGTGCAGAAACCATAGTCGAATCCGGAGCAGAAGCTGAAGTCTGAGCCGGATCCGGATCCGGAATCCGATCCTGGGTATGAATTATTCTTCAGAATATTTTTTGAGCGTGAAAAAATTTATTTCAGGAGACATGTCTGAACAATGTTTCAAATAGTCAGAAACGGAGCCGATCCGGAGCCGTATCCGGAGCCGTATCCGGAGCCGAAGCCGGATCCGGAGCCTGATCCTGGGTATGAATTTTTCTCCAGAAAAATTTTTGGGTGAAAAATTTATTTAGAAGACGTGCCGAACAATTTTCAATAGTGCAGAAACCTTAGTCGGATCCGAAACCGAAGCTGAAGTCGGAGACCGGACTCCGTATTCGGATCCTTGTATGAATTTCTTCAGAAATATTTTTTAGGTGAAAAAATTTATTTCAAGAAGACGGGCTGAGCAATGTTCAAATAATGTAGAAACATTAGTCGGATTCGGAGCCGAGCCGAAGCCGAAGTCGTATTCGGAGCCGTATCCGGGAGCCGGATCCTGGGTATATAATTTCTTTCGGGAAATATTTTTTGTGTGAAAAACTTTGTCAGAAGGCGTTTGCCGAATAATTTTCAAATAGTTGCAGAAACCTTAGTCGAATCTGGAGCCGAAGCTGAAGTATGAGCCGGATCCGGATCCGGATCCGGATCCGGATCCGGATCCTAGGTATGAATTTCTTCAGAAATATTTTTAGAGGTGAAGAATTTATTTCAGAAGAAACGTGTGAACAATGTTCAAGTAGTCTAGAAACATTAGTTCGGATCCGGCAGCGTATCGGACCGCATCCGTAGCCGATCCTGCCAAATGAATTTTTTTCGAAAAATTTTTTGGTGAAAAATTTATTGTCAGAAGACGTGCCGAACAATTTTCAAAAAGTGCAGAAACCTTGTCGGATCCGGAAGCAAAAGCCGAAGTCCGGAATCTGGCAGACGGAACCTTAGCGGATCCTGGCGGTATAAAATTTTTTCGAAAATATTTTTTTAGGGTAAAAAATTTATTGCCAGGACAGGAGACGTGCTGAACAATTTTTCAAATTTTCAAATACCTTAGTCGGATCCGGAGCCGAAGTCGAAGTCGGAGCCGGATCCGGATCCTGGATATGATGTTTTTTTCAAGAAATATTTTTTAGGGTGAAAAATATATTGTCAAAAGACTTACTGAAACAATTTTCAATAGTACAGAAAACCTTAGTTGGATCCGCAGCCGGATCTGAAGCCGGAGTCGAACCGGATCCCTAGGTAGAAATTTTTTCCAATAAATATTTTAGGTGAAAAAAATTTATGCCAGAAGACGTTTGCGGAATTAATTTACAAATAAGTTCATATCCTTAGTCGGTAGTCGAAGCCGAAGAAGTTTAGGAGCTGGAGCCGGAGCCGGTCCTGGGGTATGAATTTTTTTCATTAAATACTTTTTAGGAGAAAAAAAAATATATTGTCAGAAGACGTGCTGAAAATTTTCAAAATAGTGCCAAATTCCTTAGATATGGATTCCGGATCCGGAGTCGCGAGCGGGAGCGAGTATGAAATTTTTCGAAAAAATATTTTTTAATTAAAAAAAATTATTACCAGAAGACGTTCTTGGGACAATTTAAAATAGTGCAGAACCTTAGTCGGAGCCAGAGCCGAGGCCCGGAGCGGAAGCCGGAGGCCGGAGTTAGATTCTTGGGGTATAATTTTTCCAAGAAATATTTTTTAGGCGAAAATATAATACCAAAGAAGTGCCATCATCAATTCTTCAAATGTAGAAAACCTTTAGCCGAGCCGAGTCTGAATAAAAAAGAATTTATTTTACGTTTGCGTGGGAATATATATATATATATATATATAATATAATATATATATATATTATATAATATAAAAAAAACATTATTATATATATATATATATAGTATAGTATATTATATATATATATAATATATATATATATATATATATATATATATAAATATATATATATATATATATATATATATATATATATATATATATATGGCCAGCCTCCAGAAAGCAATCTTGCATGTAACTAAAAAATTATAACAGCATTGGAAAAAAAATAACATTTTTGATTTAAACAAGCAATTTCATCGATGAAACTTAAAAAAAAAAATTAATTTTATTCTTTTTATTAATACCACCTTATATACTATTATAATTTTAGATCGAGGAAGCTTTCGTGTGAAATGACCTTGAACCGTATACTATCACACAGAACAATTAAAGTTCCAAATAGTATTTTAATGTTTTACACGTTGGGAAAATATTATTTTCTTTTTATATCCTTTTCTTTAGGGGGTTCGAGCCGACGGAGGACAGAGGTGGGGGACGAAGTCCCCTCCGTCGTCCCCGGTAGGCCGAGAAACCCGGACCTATCCATCGTTCTTGTTTATCCGTGGGATATTCTTTAGTTGAAAAAGAAAAAAAATTCAACATTTGGCATTCGTGCCTACTCGGAGTAAGCGAGCTTCTTCGTTTTATCAGAAAACGGCAATATCATACAAGTTTTTCAACATTTTTAACTATTTTAAATTTTTCAAAAGCGTTATTTTTATTTATTTTTTTTAAATTTCATTGGTTAAACTGTCTCCTGATTAATAAAATGTTAGTTATTTTCCTGTACCTGTTATGGTTTTTTTGTTAAGTGCATGTTGCTTTTGGAGGGCTGACCTATATATATATATATATATATATATATATATATATAATAAGATTATATATTATATATATATAAATATATATACTATAGTATATATATATATATATATATATATATATATATTATATTATTATAATTCTATAAAAAATAGAACATCTTCAGGATGGAGAGGCGGTAAATCTTTTTGAAATAGCCAAAAAATATCCTCAACGTCATAGATGAATCATACGTCATACCTCTCAAGCCATACCACTTGGAAAAGCACAATTTCAAATGCTAATAAGCATAATAAGGATAGCATAATGCTAATAAGGTGATTTCACGAATTTTAACAATTTATAGAAATAATTTTATAGAAAATCTGGATTGTTTATAATTTTTTTTTTATATATATAAAAATGAAAATTAATATTTAATTTAATATCCGCACTTCCAGAAAAGAAGGGCATCTCGAAACAGATTTTTAATCTAAATGCTTCGATATCACTGCCCTTTGAAAGTCGCGGCTTATTTAAATCCAACAGGAGCGGTGGTTGGAACACCTGCGGGGCTACCTGCATTCTGCTTGGGTGTTCTGGTGTTACAGGAAACAAACCAACAAAGTCAAGAAAACGAGGAAATGTGCACAAATGCTATTGGTGCGACAAATTGCATAGTAAGACAAAAGAAAAATTTCACTCGCCGCCAGAATTCGGAACATCGACAACAAGACGTCGCCGTTAGACAATGTACAGAAAGCTCTACCACTAGTCTGATCCGATTCCTCCTTCCAGAAAAGAAGGGCATATCAGAACAGTTTTCTAATCTCCTCCTGTTTTGATATCACTGCTTTGAAACTTAAGTACTTATTTAAATCGACAAGAGGGTGGTTTGGAACACCTGCTGGGGCTACATGGCATTCTGCTAGGGTGTTCCATGGTTACAGGAGTATCCAACCAAGTCAAGATACGCGAAATTGACGACACAACATGCTTGTTGCCCAACAAATTTGCAATAATTAATAAGAAAAAAAAATTCACTCGCGCCAAGACTCGAAACCATCGACAACAGCGTCACGTTAGACTGTACAAGAAGCTCTACCACTAGTCCGCATCCCCTTTCCAGAAAAAGCATATCGGAACAGTTCTAATTTACTGCCTGCCGATATTACTGCCTTTGAACGTCGGTACTTATTTAAATCGGACAGGAGGCGTGTTGGAACACCTGCTGTGGCTACATGGCATTCTGCTGCGGTGCTCCTGGGTTACAGGAGCAACCACACCAAAGGTCATAAGAACGCCGCAAAGGGGGCACAAAATGCTTGTATGAGCAAATTGCAATAATTAAGACGAAAATAAATTTCACTCGCACCAGGACTCGAAACCATCGACAACAGCGTCGCCGTTAGACAATGTTAAGGAAGCTCTTGTCACTTTTCCGATCCACCTTCCCAGAAAAAGAAGACATCTCGAAAGTTTTCATATATTGCTTCGAAATCACTGTTTGAAACTCAGTACTTATTGAAATAGGACAGTCGAGGTGGTTGGAACACCTTCTGGTGCTACATGGCATTCTGCTTGGGTATTCCTTGGTAACAAGAGCAACCAATCAAAGTCAAAGCACGCCGAAAATGGGCACAACATGTCTTGTTGGCAAACAAATTTGCAAAATAAAGACAAAGGAAAAATTTCACTCGTGCCAGGACTCGAACCATCGACAACAGCGCCGCGTTAGACAAATGTCCAGGAAGCTCTACACTATTCCGATGATCCGCCTCCAGAAAGAGGCATATCGGAACAGATTTTCTAATCTTACTGCTCGATACCACTGCTTGAACTCGTATGGTACCTTATTTAAATCAACAGGAGGTGGGTGGAACACCTGCTGGGGCTACGCATGGCTCTGCTTGTGTTGCTCTCTGGCTTACAGAAGCAAAGCAAACCTAAAGTTAAGCACGCCGAAATGGCACACATGCTGTTGCAACAAATTGCCAATAATAAGAATAATAAAAAATTTCACTTGCCAGCTTAAAAATAACAATCCGAAACAGCACGTCCGCCGTTAGGACAATGTGCAGTAAGCTCTACCACTAGTCCGATCCACCTACCCAGAAAAAGAAGGCATCTCGGAAAAGTTTTCAAGTCTTCTGCTTATCACTGGCTTTGAAAACTCGTAATTATTTAAATCCATGGAAGGGTGCTTGGAACCCCTATATATATAATATATATATATTATTATATATAATATATATAATATATCTATATATTATACTATATATTATATTATATATATATATATATATTATATATATATATATAATATAATTATATATAAATATATATATATATATATATTATATATATAAATATATATATATATATCATAATATATATATATATATTATATATATAGAGGAATAAATATTTTTTTTCCGTCTGAAAAAAAAAAAAATATTTCAAATGTTTATTTGGGTTTTTCTAGCACTTCATTTTTTTCTTACATTAGATCACAAAAAAATTCATTAAAAAAAAACGAACAGTTTTTTTTTCTTAAAATTTGGTAACAACTCTGCATATAAAATCCTTAACAGACTGCAGGTCTATTTTAAATGCTTTTGTATGATTGTTTAAGGTGTGTCACATGTGCATTGATTGTTTTTTACTTCAAAAATTTTGAAAGTACTTTTCAGAGATTGTCAAAAAAAACTTTTAGAAAATAACATTTGAAATAAAGTGTCTAAATGAAATTTATTACTACACAAAATAGGAGTATTTTAATGAAAAAAGCATTGAAATATCTTGAATATTAAAGATTTTATTGCCATTTTTGTAAAATCCCCGAAAAAAAAAATTTCCCCTCTCCCCTCCCCCCCAAAAAAAACGAACAGTTTTTTTTTTGGTTTCCCAAAAAAATTAAAGATAAATTAGTTGTTCATCAAAAAAACATTTTCTTTTATCGGTTCGAAGAAATGGATTTTGAGGATAAAGTCTCCCCTTAATCATTTGAGTAAATACAAATTTGTAATTAATATTTTTTATAATTTACTTATTTGCACATACCATATCGTACACTTATTATTATTATTATTATTATTATTATTATTATTATTAATTATTATTATTATTATTATTATTATTATTATTATTATTATTATTATTATATTATTATTATTCAGCTCACCTATCATAATTAGTTTGTTTCTTAATTTTATTTATACCTTTTTTTCTATTTATTTTGCTTCTAAAACAGGGGATTTTACCCTAGAGTTCACGGACCCCTAAGGGATCCATGGATGGGTTTCAGGGGGCCCACGTGGATCAGATAAAAATTAACATTTATATTCTCAATCATCGGAGAAATTCATGTACAAGTGTTGTGAAAAAAAAACAATCAGACGGTGTACCTGGTTGTCTGTCTATGAAGGTTTGTTAAATGGTTTGTCTCACTAGCTTCTGATATCTGTCTCTTAGTCTGTCTGTTGATCTGTATGCTAGCATGTTTTATTTTCGTTATGATCCTAAACTATATACATATGAATAAATTACGTCACTATAAACCTGGGTTAAAAAAAATTTAAAATAAAAAACTTATATTTCTAATGAAGGAGGGTCGTACATCTCCAAAACAATGAAGATGTGGTTTGGGGAGATTTAATAGGGCTAATTTAATTTACCCCTCTGATAACTATAGTGTTTCATAAATTATTATAAATTTTTAAAAAATTTTCATTAATAAACAATTTAATAAAATTAAAAATGAAATAAATATTGCATAATAAATGTTAATATTGCGGTTGAAAAGATTTCAAGATGGCAATTTATGAGTTATAAAGTATTGACATTTTCCGATTTGCCATTAACATGTTTAATCTGTGTATGTAAGTCCATCTTGTAAATATAACGGTTGAAGTTTGTGATGTACAGTATTATATTGATATAATACATACATTTTATCAAGTTTAACGTCAATTTATTAAGCTTAATGTCATTAAAGTTTTCTGAAACTATTCTGAAACAGTTGATTAAAACATCTATGCACGTGATAAGGATTATATATATATCATATATATTATATATATAATATATATATATATATATTATATATATATATATATAAAAAAATAATATATATTATATATATATATATATATATATATATATATATATATATATATATATATATATACATATATATATATGTTTCTGGAGATTGGCTTCATAGCTTTCACCAACCACATTCTTAAAGGGTTCCATGACTCAAAAAAGGTTAAGAAGCACTGTTCTAAAACAAAGGCAACTGAGTCATCAGATTGCCTTTTCATGGTGACGTGAGCACGAATGCCTTGATTAGGGCCACCCTCAAACCTACGAAAGTTACTCTATTTGTAAGGTGGAGTCATTGCCCTGAATCAGACCAATATTAGACAACGAAGGTTTTATTGCAATACTTGATTTCAGGCGATTGATTTCTTAAGAACTCACAGAATCTAAGGCTGAAAAATAGGGAATTAGAGAGAGGGGGGGTGTTATGGGAAGGGGAGGAGAGAAGAGGAGATCACGATCTACGGTGACTAGCTATGCAAGCCGTAAACTACCTGACTCCTATCTATCGATGTAGTTTAACGTTAGGATGTTGTCTAACAATTTTAAATTTTAATTAATATGCAAAATTGGCCAATAAAACACAAATTGAACATTTATCTAAGCAAGCACTTGAGGATTTTTACCAGTATTTATTCGATAAGAACTAATAAAATAATGCTCTGGTTCTTTACTTAGTAGGATGATATCAATGGCCTTTACCTTTGAAGGACTTATGAGTGTCTTTGCTTAATAATGCAACATAATTAAAACGTTCATTTGATTTTTATTTGATATGATGAAATATTTACCAGGTTTACTATTTGTCGCTGGAAAGGACTTACGATTGGTCTGTACTTGGTAAGGTGAAATCTATGACCTTCAATCGAGCGACCGATGGAGTAAAGGGTGCTACAGAAATATCTGCTTTGTCTTGATAAAGTTGACCTACCATACCAGTCCAAGTAACACCGTCAGCTTGAAGTGAGCCATGAAGCATGTCAGTTGCAGTATACCTGTTATATATATATACATATATTATATATATATATATATATATATAATATATTATATATATATATATATATATATATATATATATATATATTAATATATATATATAATATATATTATATATATACTATATATATATATATTCAGAGGCGACTCTTGACTTGTGCCTACTTTTTCCCCCCATGCTCAGCACGAGTCTATAACATATATAGAAAACGATCGTATTCTTGCAATTTCATAATGTTCCCTAAAGTTTTCTTATTTTTTGAATTATTGAATGGATTTATTTTGTTTATGCAAAAACTAAAACGAAAATATAAATATAACCACTATTAATAATGCTTTTAACCATTAAAAATGACGGCAGCTCATACACAAATAGATGGCGCGGGATCGGACCGTGTCTGAATTCTGAATTTGCAGTACAAAAATTGTTTCTATAATACTGTTATACAATAATATGTTTAAATACTATACATTATAATAATTTAATTTTATTACAAATAATATTTAATAAAAACAAATAAATTAATTAAAAAAAATCTAAAAATACATTAACAATTAAGCACCATAAAAATTATTATAGTTAATTATAATTATTTTAAAATAATTATAAAATATATTCGTAACCCTGAATCAACATAAGAAAATGTTTTTAACATAAAAAAGAACGTTTTTTTAGCTAAGAATTATCTCAAGTATTTAATATATACCGTATATATATATATATATAATATATATATACTATATATATATATTAATAATATTATATATATATTATATATATATATATACTATATATATAATATATATATATATATATATATATATATATATACAGATAATATATTTATATAATATATATATATATATATATATATATATATATATATATATAATATATATATATATATATATATTATATATATATATATATATATATAATATATATATATAGAGAGAGAGAGAGTCGATGATAAAGAGAGGAGAGAGAGAGGAGAGAGAGAAGAGAGTGCACGAGTAGTAAAAAGTTACTGAGTCGCACTGATATATATATATATATATATATATATATATATATATATATATATATATATATATATATATATATATATATATATATATATATATATATATTATATATATTTTTTTTATATATATTTATTATATTATTTTTATTAGCCACTGATATATATATATATATATATATATATTATATATATAGTTCTAGTATTCATATCGTGTTCATAGGTGTTCCTCCAAAATAATTGTTTAAAAAAAAAGTTTTGAGTAGTGGCCAATAAAAAATATTTTCTGTAAATTAAAAAAAAAAATCGAATTCGGTAATACCATTTTTATATCGATTTTATATTGAAATTTAGAATGCATTTGATTAAATCTTATCTGTTTTTTCATAATAATATGTTATTATATAATGTTTTTATGATTGTTT
>JABUQX010087696.1:30000-38279 GCA_015478945.1 Trachelipus rathkii
TAGGTTACATTTTTTGTATGCTATGTAGTTACTTACTGTTGTTAAGTATGGAACTTTGGTAATGCTAGCCAGTTTATTCGTGCTAGTGTGTAGGTTTGTTGTTGGTACATTATATTTCTTAAGTTCAGATGATGCTATGTTAGATTTAATGTGAAAACTTTGTTACGTTACCATATATTCGTTGATCAGTTTATAAAGAACTTGTTTTTATGCTATGTTTATCCAAAATGATACTCGAAATTCGACTTGAAACAATAGATCATGTGAAGGTGGGAGGAAGGGAGGAGGGTAGGGGAGGGTAGTTTCATTTACTGATATACTACTTTAGAATGCGTAAAAAGGCTAATATTTTAAGTTATAAACATAAAAAGAATAAAAATTTTGGTAAAAAATATATTTTTAAACAAATAAAATAAAAATAAATGAAAGTTTTTGTGTTATGTTATACAAAATATGACTTAAATTAACAGATTAATAGATCAATAGACCATGGGTGGATGGGGTGGGGAAGGTTTGGTGGGTGGTTTTATTTACGGATTTACTGATTTACTGCTTTAGGATATGTAAAAACGCAAAATTTTTACGTTATAAACAAAAAGAATAAAAATTTTAGTAAAAATATATATTTTTTAAACAGATAAAATAAAAATAAATAAATGTTTTGTGTTATTTTATACAAAATATGATTTGAATCAATAGATCAATAGATCACGGGTGGGGTAGGGAGGCTAGTTTGATTTACTGATTTACTGATTCACTGCTTTAGGGTGTGTAAAAACGCTATTTTTTTTAGTTATAAACATAAAAAGAACAAAAGTTTTGTGTTATGTTATACAAAATATTACTTGAATCAATAAAACAATAGATCAATAGATCAATAGATCATGGATGGGGTGGGGAGTTGTAGGGTGGGGGGGTTTGATTTACTGATTTACTGTTTTAGATGGTATAAACACGCAAATTTTTTACGTTATAAACCTTAAAAGCATAAAAATTTTAGTAAAAATTAATTTTTAAACAAAATAAAATAAAAAAAAATAAAAGTTTTGTGTTATGTTATACAAAATATAACTTGAATCAATAGATCAATAGATCAATAGATCATGGAGGGGGTGGAGAGGGGTAGGGTAGGTGGTTTGGTTTACTGATTTACTAATATACTGCTTTAGATGGTGTAAAAACGCAATTTTTATTATTATTATTATTATTATTATTATTATTATTATTATTATTATTATTATTATTAATTATTATTTATTATATATTTTATTATTATTATTATTATTGATTTTTATAAAATGATTATTATTACTATTGAAACTTTTTCATTATTATTCTTATTCATAATTATTATTATATTATATTATTATTATTATTATTATTATTATTATTATTATTATTATTATTATTATTTTATTATTATATTATTATTATTATTATTAATATTATTATTATTATTATTATTATTATTATTCATTATTATTATTATTAATTATTATTATTATTATTATTATTATTATTATTATTATTATTATTATTATTATTATTATTATTATTATTATTATTATTATTATTATTATTATTATTATTATTATTATTATTATTATTATTATTATTATTATTATATTATTATTATTATGTATTCATGAACGAACGGCGTCCTTCACGAGACCTTTCACTTTGACTCCATGAAGTCGGCCACACACTACTATATATATATATATATAATATATATATATATGTAAATGTTATATATAATATAATATATATATATATATATATATATATATATATATATATATATATAATATATATATATAATTATATATATATATATATATGTAGAAGTATATAAGAAAGAATTTCTGTTGTTAATAATAAAGCTTAAAATTTTAAAAAGTGTGTAAATTTACAAGGGCATTCGTCGGATATATATTATATATATATATATATATAATATATATATATATATATATATATATATTTATATATATATATAATTATATATATATATATATATATATATTATATATATATATATATATATATAATAATATATATAAATATATTATATATATATAATATTAATTATATATAATATATATATATATAATTATATATATATATATATATATATATATATATATTTACGTAAAATTTAGTTGCCATTGTAAGGTGTGCCAAATATCAGTCATATATCCCCCAACAAGATTTTGTTGTTTTTCGTCCTTGACCAATTCGACACATGGCATCATCTGAAACATTATAAGGTTTTCTGTTAATTTTGTTAACTAAAACTGGAGTTGGCCGACACATCGGATACGGTAAGATGCGGTGCAGAAAATTACTGTGCTCGGCAAATATGTTTATACAATTGGTATTTTATTTTTTCATAAAAATCATTTTTAAAATTGCTTAAATGTTTTAAATATTTCATGTGCATCAAATTTTTAAAGGTAATTTCTTGAGTGAAAATTTTTAGATTTTAAGGAAATTTAAAAAAGTAGTTTGATTATTTAATTAGGTTAACCATATTTACTTTGGCATAGGCTGATTAAGGGGGACTGTAATGCGATGGTTGAAAAGATATTAAATTATATGTCATAAACTTACTCTTCCAGCGTATGAACAAATCCTTTCGCCAGGCCCCCGTGACAATCCAACCAACTAACACTTTCTAAGATTCTCAAACCTGTATTGTAACAGTATCCAGGCCTCCTGTTAAATGAGTTATCGGCCTGTGCAATATTACAGTGCAATTTTATACTTAAAATTCACCAACTTAATCTCCCTGAAGACCCTTCAAGTGAAAACAACGGTTTGACCGACGTTCGTTAGCCTTATGTGGAAAAACAGTTCAGTCAATATTATTCCTTATCAATGAATATACCTGTTTTATGATCAATGTTCTGATCATGAAACCAATGTCTTTAAGACCTAAAAAATTACTACTTGAAAATTTTGAATAAATGAGAAAGTAAATTACGTTTGGAAACACTCAGGAACTTACTGAGTATATTTTAAAAAAATACTTTTAATAAAAAAAAAAAATAAATACGAAAAGTCTTTACAAAACTAAGTTTTATAAAATCCATGACCATTGCAGTTAGAGTCCGTAGTATTCTACATACATTGTGCCACTGAATTATATAGAACCTCAGTACTAAATGCCAATTATATATTTTATGTGCTTTGAAAATGTCACTTGCAATACAAATCAACGACCATACAATATATGTACATGCAATATGTACATTTGTATGTGCATGAATGTGTATGCAAATAACTGTTAATCAATACAAAATGCTCTATCATTAAATTTATATAGATCCTCGCCCATAAATATGTATATATAATATATATAAATATTTATGTTCAAGAATGTATATAAATAAACAGATTATATTAACAAAAATATACAGACTGACTGATTTGATAAGAAATATTAAATCTTTACTTGAAAATTAAATGAATTTGACATTTACAAAAGACGTCGATTTATCAGTGTGCACAAAACAATGCAAGACCAGCTGACATATAAAACAGCTGTTACTCCAATGCAAAGAGTTGCCTATTAGTAATTTAAACAAATCTTTTTAACAAACAAAAATTGTGACTTTGACAATTAACCATATGTTAAAATAATGAATATTAAACTGATAAACGTTTTATATTTATTAACACAATATAATATTTGCGATACTTCAAGAAATAAATTTCAATAATACACAAGCTTACCTGCCAGTAATATCTAGCAACAATTTGGACACAATGCACTTTGCAAACTCGTATATGCAGACGACACTTTGAAATAGCAATGCATATAGTAATTACAATATAAACACAAATTACTTTAAAAACACACCTTTAAATACCTTTATCTTTACAATAAAATAAATAGCAATATTTTCCACATCGGAATTATATCACCATATTAAACTTAAAACACATATTACATTTACTTTGTAATAAACTCATAACAAAACACTTCTTGGATACAAAAAAATTATACACACTAACAAATAATAAAATTGATCGGAACATACGAGGCGTTAAGAGCTACCAACTATATACAACTTGGATTAACAACAATGAAAGCGAAAAGATCCAAAATATTCTCATTTTTACTATTTATATGGATTACGTAATTTAGATTACGGCCTTCTTTATCAATCACAATCTCTTAAAACAATATAGTAAAATGATGTAAATATTTATCAATTAATTTAGTAAGACAAATATATACCAAACATTTAGAGAGAATGAGAGATTGGTATTTCTTGTAAAATCATATCGTACTTCTTCTCAAGAAATGACAATCTTTCATTGAAATCAAAAATATAAAAGCTAACAAAAATTGAGATTAAGAACTACCACACTTTTACCAAAAATAATGCATTATTCAATAAATATTTATTTATATATATATAAATTCATTTATATATATATAGTAATACGTAGTATCCCTTTTAGAATTCGCTTTAAAAATATTATTAATAATAATAATAATAAAACAATATAATAATAATAAGATAATTAATAATAAATAATAATAATAATAATAATAATAATAAATAATAATAATAATATGAATAAAAGCTTTTCGTTCAAACAACGACAATTGACATCCATGTTTTTAAGAATAAGTCTCAAAAAGATGAGTCCTCATTGGTTGCTTGTTTATCCTTATAATACAAACATATTTACAATATTTTGACTGGACCTTCCAGCAACATCAAATATATATATAAACAGAAAAGCTAATATTGCAATGGCAATACTTGACCTTTACTTTAAAAATACATAAATGAAAGTTATGTTATACATTTACATGTACAATTGCATTACATCTTTGGCCCACCCATTATGAAGCAAATTGGTGCATTTTGCTTTATGTACATGATGTTAAAAACATGTTTCATTTTACACAGTGCTTCCTTCGTTCAGTAGAGACTTCTGATGCATGAACCCAATGTAATTCGATCGGCATACGCACCTACTAGATAGTCAGCTATGACGTTATCTCTCCCACTTATATGGTTTAGGATAAATCTGAAAATCTTTGCAAGTATAAAGACCATCTCATTATCCTATTATTTTCATACCCTTCTTGTTCATAGCCGTCAGCGGTCTATGGTCGGACTGAAGGATAAATTCCTTCCCGTAGAGGTATGGCTCGAATTTTCTGATGCCCATAACGATCGCTAACGCCTCTTTCTCCAAAGTTGAATACCTCTGTTGTGTTACAGACAACTTCTTTACTCCCGTATGCGATCGGATGGAGAATTCCTCCGTCTTCTTGTAGGAGGACATATCCAGTGAAGTACCGGACGCATCCACTTGCAGCGTGAATGTCTTTCTCCAACTCTTGGCATCTTCAGATGGGCTTCGGAGCTCAAAGGCTCTTTCAAACTCTTCAAAACGCCTGCTGATGTATGGTTCCACCTATCTTCGTTGGCTCACCCTTCTTGTTAATGTCCGGTCAATGGCGCCTGCCAATTTGTGCATTAATTCTTTACAAATTCCTGTAGTATCCAGTGAAGCCTAGAAAAGACCTTACTTGCTTTTGTATTCTTAGGTGGCTCTGTTCTTCCTAGATTTTGCATTACATTGTCTCATGTAATGCCTTTAGTGCCATTGCAATAAAATGAACTAAAACCAAACACTTCGACCGAGGCGAACTCGCACTGCGTCGCGTCTGATGAAGTGGTAATCCCTTCCTCGTGGAAGTCTTTTGTAGAAACAGTTCAATCGTGATCGTAGGCTCGCGCCAGGTCTGAGAATGGATGATGATATCGTCAATATTAAAAGTCGACATCATTGATTCCATCCAGAATCCTGCGCATTGACCTTACAAGCGTTGCCCCGGCATTTACCATACCGAATGGCAGCTTGAGGTAATGGAAATGACCATCTTCGGTTGAAAAACCGGTTTTATAGCAATCCTCAGGCTTTATTTTAATCTGCCAATAGCCTTTGGCTAAGTCAAGTTTTGTATAAAACTTGTCCTTGGCAAACTTGGTGAATAAAGTCTGAGTCGTAGTCATGGGCTCAGGATCGAAGACTGTAATCCTATTTAAGGCCCTGTAATCTGAACATACTCTTTTACTTCCGTCCTTTTTCTGGACAACGACTACTGGCGCTGAATATGGCGACGTGGAGGGAACAATGATGCCCATTCGTATCATCTTATCCGTTTCCTTCTTCAGTTCCGTCCGTGTCGTAAAAGGTATTGTAAGGCTTCAGCCTGATGGGGGTATCATCTATGAGGTCTATTGCATGATAGTAATTCTTCGCGGTGCCAGGCACATCTGTAAAGATTCCTTCATGCTTCTCTAAGATCTCCATTAGCTAACTCTCTCCTCATAGGATCTGTTATGTCCTTACTGATCTTAGTATCGGACAACCTCTCCTTTTGTACCATCGTGGGATCCATTTCCACTAAAGTGATGTTCTCTTCGTTCTCAGTGTCTAGGATCACTGCAGAAGCACCTATATTCACCTGATGTTGACCCATCTCTTCTTCTTCTTCTTCACTCTCCTCTCTCACAATATACTTCTTTAGCAGATTGATGTGATAAGTCTTAATCACATCACCAACTTGGATCTTGTAATTGTCTTTACCATACAACTCCACCACTGTGTATGGCCCGCCCCATCTCATCAGCATCTTATTGCTAGAAGTCGGTAGGAGAACGAGAGCTAAGTCTCCTACTTTCAGTTTTCTGGTCTTCGCGCCTTTGTCGTAATATCTCTTTTGTGAAATTTGGGCCTTAGCTAAGTTTTCTCTAGCCAACTTTAGAGTTTCATTTAGCCTTTCTTGCAAGTCAAAAACATACCTGTATGTTGACCTTGCCTCTTCAGGATTGATATCTCCTGCCCAAATTTCATGCAAAATCTGCATTGGACCTCGCACAGTCCTTCCGTACAGGAGCTCGAATGGGGAAAATCCTGTGGAATCCTGTGGAGCCTCCCTATATGCAAATAATAGTGGCTCTAAGAACTTATGCCACTTCCTCACTTGCTCACTGCACATCCTTCTGAGCATTCTTTTCAGGGTACCGTTAAACTTTTCTGTGAGGCCTTGACTCATTGGGTGGTATATGCTGGAAAACTTCTGCTTAATGTTAAGCATCTTCGTCACATCCCTCATTAGATCAGATGTAAACTGACGACCATTGTCACTGAGTATTTCCTTTGGCACTCCCAACCTCATGAAAATCGATACCAGGCTTTCTGTGACCTTCTGTGCAGTTATGCTCTTTAGAGGTACAGCTTCAGGATAGCGCGTGGCGGCATCCACAAGCGTTAGGACATACTGATGCCCTTCTGAAGATGGTGGTGAGATTGGTCCGATCAGGTCGATAATCACTCTTTGAAACGGCTTCCTCAATGATGGGCATAGGACACAGAGGTATTTTCTTCACTGAGCCTTTCGGGCACGTTCTCTGACATATATCCACTTGGAGTTAAACAATGTTGTTACATCCAAATGATTATGTTTAGGCAGAAGAAACTGTTGGTAAATTTTACCCATTGGTCTCCTTTACCCCTGTATGACCACCGAAAGGACTTCATCGTGTGCCACCTTCATAAACTGCTACTTTCTATACTCTTTTGTACAACCAAAGAAACCTCTCCTGTTGCGTTTTCCATGACTCTTTTTAAATAGTACACCATCTTTACTATATACTTGTTTTCCACCTCTTTCCACTGACCTCCATATCCTCTGTAGAGTGACATCGTGTCTTTCTGCTTACTTTTAAAAGTCTCCCGATCGCTAATAAGTTCTTGTATTTCTTCACCATGGGTTTTATTTCCCCTTCACCCACAGCTACTACATTCTTTCCTCTCCAGAACTTTGTGTGTGAACGACTGCATCACCTCTCAATGTCTCACCATCCTCGTAAGTACGATCTGTTTCATCAGACCCCAGTATGTACTTTCTTTAATCGATGTCTCCTGGACATCTGGTACTTCTGTACCTTCTTCAACGTTTTTCAGTGGTTTTGATGGGACTTCAACTATTTCTTTCCCTGTTAACTTTGTCATCCTTAGATGAACATTTGGCGACCCTATCATCAATTCCAGTGATGGCCTCCGCGGTTGGCTCGGAACATCTATATTATTTGACGTCCAAAGATTGTCGGCCACTGGACGGTTATCCCTCTGTTATATTCTTTTCACCTCCAAAACCTGCCATTCCAAACTATGATCGTTTGATCAGATTTTTCTGTGAAAATCTTCCTCAGCGTTCTCAGCGATGGGGACCAGCATAC
>JABUQX010087697.1:0-24345 GCA_015478945.1 Trachelipus rathkii
ATACCAAAGATTTCATGAAGTGTGAGGAAAAAAAACCTGTTTTTAAAAAAAAACAATTAACTTCTTTAAAATTACTGCTTTCTTTTAAATTTTCAACATTAAAAAAATTTAGAAAACTCCTTCTTAAAATAAAATAAGAAATTTTTCCCTAAATAATCTCCCAGACATTTTAAAATTATTTGGTAGTTAATAAAAGCCAAAATTAGTTGTCTTTTTTTTATTTATGTTATTTTTCCAAGCATTTGAAAAAAAAAAAAAAAAAAATAAAAAAATAAATTGTGTAATATCATGAAATGCCAAATTCAAAAAAAAAAAAAAAAAAAAGCCAGAGAAGTAAAAATTTATTAATTTTATGTTTAGTTACGGTGTCCTTAAATTTGACGTTTTTAATGTGAAATTCAATATAAGTGTTTTTTATTTATACCAAATATTCATTTTTAATAAGTTGGAAAAACCTGTTTTAATTATTTTCTTAAAAAAAAATTTAACTTCAAAAAATTACCGCTTTTGCTTAAATTTTCAATTACAAATTTAGAACTCTCTTTTAAATTTACGATTTTTTCTAAATTTTCAACATTGAAAATTTGTATTTGGTAAATTCTAAAATTGAGTTTTTACCTCGCGGATTTCTCTCTATTTTTGGCAAAAAATAATAGGTTTCATTGAAATGCAATTCAAAAGGAAGAAGGAAAAGCAAATTTCTTAAAATGGGTTAAACGTTAATTCTAGAAAAGTAATTAATTTTAGTGAAATGTTCAAAATAATTTGTTTATATACCTAATTATTTCATTAGTTAGTGAGGAAAACCTGTTTTAATAAAAAATGATTAACTTCTAAAATTACGCTGTTTCTGTAATAATTTTTCACATTACAAATTTAGAAATCTAAAAAGTACGATTTTTCCTAAGAATTTTCAACATTTTGAAATTATTGGTTAAACTTAAAGATTGAGTTTTTAATGGTATTCTCAGCATTTGAAAAAATAATGTGTTTCTTAAAATGCAATTTCAGAAAAGCAAAAAAGTGAAATTATTAAATAGTTTTAGGTGTTCTTAAATTGACGTTCTTTTAATTGAATTTCAAATTTGTTTTTATATACCAAATATTTTCATTAGTTTTTTAAAAACCATTTTAATAAAAAAATTTAACTTTCTAAAATTACGCATTTGGCTTAAATTTTCCCATTACAAAGTTAGAACCTTAAAAGTACGATTTTTCCTAAATTTTCAACATTTGAAATTATTTTTTAATTTTAGAAATTGAATTTTTTTTTAAACGTATTTTTAACACTAGAAAAATAAATGTTGTTTCATTTGAAAATGCTATTTCAAAAAAGCCAGAAAAGTGGAATTTCATTAATAGTTTTAGGTGTCTAAAAATTAACGTTTTTTAATGAAATTTTCAATATTCTGTTTTTTAGTTATAAAAACGAAATATTTCCATTAGTGTGAAAAACCTGTTTTAATTAAAAAAAAATAAACTTCTAAAATTACGCTTTTTCTAAATTTTCACATTACAAATTATTAGAACTCTTAAAAGTACGATTTTCCTAAAATTTCAACATTTGAAAATTATTTGGGGTAAAATCTTAAAATTGAGTTTTTTAACGTTATTTTCAGCATCATTTGAAAAAAAATAAGTTTCATTGAAATGCCAATTCAAAAAGGCAGAAAAAAAAGAGTTATTAATGCTGTCTTTCTTGGAAATCGAAACAATATTCCCAAAGTATCTGAGAAATTTCAAATATTTTCTTTTTTATAATACCAAATATTTCATTAGTTGTCGAAACCTTTGGTGGTTACAGTTAAAAAAAATTTAACTTCCTAAAACATCACGCTTTTCTTAAATTTTCACATACAAATTAGTCTCTAAAAGTCACGATATCTAAAATTCAACATTTTGGAAAGTTTATTTGGTAAATTTCTCTTATAATAATTGTGAGTGTTTAACGGAATTTTCAAAATTTTGAAAAAATAATTGGTTTCATTGAAAATGCTATTCAAAAAGCAGAAAAGTGATTTATTAATAGTTTTAGGTCTCTAAAAAAAGTTCACTTTTTCTATTGAAATCTTATATATTGTTTTTATGTATATACCAAAATCTTCATTAGTTGTGAAAACCTGTGTTTTAATATAAAAAGAATTAAACTTTTTAAAAATATTACGCTTGTCGCATCTCGTCTATTGTCGAAGTCACATTCATCAAATTTAGAAAACTCTTAAAAAGTAGCTATTTCCTAAATTTTAACATTTGAATAATTATGTTGGAGTAGAGAGTTAGGAGTGAAGAGTTAATTAACTGAGGTGGTTTAGATGCGTAAACGCGGATCTATTTTATGGCATGTTGTAAAAACTAAATCACGAGCTCGCATGTATTCATTGATAAGCTATTATTTAAAAAAAAAAACAGAAAGAAAGAAAAGTGACATTTATTAACAAATACAATGTTTCTAATATAACTTTTTTTTGAATTGAAATTTAATATTGTTTTATATACCAAATATTGCATTAGATGTGTGAAAACCTGTTTTAAATAAAAAAAATTTTAAAACTTCTAAAATTACTTCTTTTTCTTAAATTTTCACATTATTTACAAATTTAAAACCTCTTAAAAAATAAACACTTCTTTTTTCCCTAAATTTTTCAACATTTGAAATTATTGGGATAAATCTTATTTAAACTTTTCATTCAAGTATTTCAGCATTTGAAAAAAATTAACTGCTGTTTTCATTGAAAAAAACGTGCTATTCAAAAAGCACGGAGAAAGGGAATTTATTAATAGTTTAGGTGGCCTGAAACTTATTTAAGGTTTTTAATGGAAATTCCAATTATTTGTTTTTATATCACCAAAATATTTCATTAATTGTGTAAAACTGTTTAATAAAAAAAAAATATAATTCTAAAATTACGCATTTTTTTTAAATCTTTTCACATTGCGAAATGGAGAACAGATGTGAGTACGATTTTTCCAAATTTCATTATTGCGTTAATCTTAAAATTGAGATTTTAACGGAATTTCAGCATTTGAAAAAAAATAAGGTGTTTCATTGAAATGCCAATGTTCAAAAAGCAAGAAAAGAGAATTTATTTAAATTGTTTTAGGTGTAGTTAAATTGACGTTTTTTATTTGAAATTGGAATTTCTGTAGATTCATTGAATTTCAAGTTTCATAACCTGTTTTATTAAAAAATATTTGATAATACTAAAACGACACTTATCTTAAGTATTCACAATACACCTTACCACTTGGACAAATGTACAATACTTAATTACTTTGAACAAATTTGAAATATATTTGGGAAATCTTAAAATGAGTTTTTAACGGTATTTTCAGCCATTTGAAAAATATATGTGTTTCATTGAAAAAGCTCCTTAGAAAAGCAGAAAAAGTGAATTTATTATAGTTTAGGTGTCTAAAATTGACGTTTTTTTTAATGAATTTCAATATTTGTTTTTATATATAGCCTATATAGTTTCATTAGTTGTTGAAACCTGTTTTAATAAAAAAAATTTAACTTCTAAAAATTACGCCTTTTGCTTAAATTTTCACATTACAAATTAAAAAACTATTAAAAGTACATTTTTTCTTACTTTTACAACTTTTGAAATTATTTGGAAATTTCAAATAAAATTGAGTTTAAACGGTATTTTCAGCATTTGAAAAAATAATGTGTTTTTCAGTGAAATGCAATTTCAAAAAGCAGACAAATGGGAAATTTATTTAATAGTTTTAGGTGTCTTTAAATGTTGACGTTTTTTAATGAAATGTCAATATTTGTTTTTTATATGACAAATATTTCATTACTTGTGAGAATTTCTGTTTTAAAAAAAAAAAAATTTATTTGTAAACTTTTTTTTAGAAACTCTTAAAATAGTTATTAACTTAGTACGATTGTTTTTACTTAATTTTCAACATTTGAAAATTATTTATATGTGGGCCGTGCGGGAATTCTTAAAATTTGAGGTCTTCTAACAGGTTAGGTTTTTCAGGCATGCATTTGAAAAAAAAAAAAATATGATTTTATTAATTAATTTGTTGCATTGCAATGCAAATTTCAAAAAGCAGAAAAAAAAGGTAAGCGGTATTAAATTTTAGTGAACAAAAAATTGAAACCTTTTTTTTTTTAATTCATGAATTTTGGACGGTTTTAAAAATAACCAAAATACTTCTATAGTTTGAAAACCTGTTTTAATAAAAAAAAAAATTTAAGATTTGTTGTAGTCTTAAAATTACGCTTTTTCTTATTTTTATAAATGTTTCACCATTACAAATTGATAGATACTTCTTTAACTCACGAACATCACTTAAATCAACATTTTGTATTTAATGTATAAACTTTATAATACTTGACATACCAATTTTGTATTTGTTTCATATATTTTCATTCTTAGATGCTGATACTTTAAATACTAAAATTCAGACAGTATGCAAAAAATTTTTTTCAAGTTCAATCGCCGTTATAATAACATAATGCTAAATGCGTATTTCAAAAAATAAGCAAAGAAAAAAGTTGAATATTAATATTTTTATCGGTTCTTAAATTGACACGCACTACCACTCTCATACCTCTTCATCCCGTTATTTGTTTAGATGAATGTTATATTTGTAATTCTATCGCAGACACTATGTCGGAAAACCTGTTTTAAATAAAAAAATTTAACTTTCTACAGAGATTACAAAGTGCACATTGATCTCAAAATAACACCAAATTTTTAAACTCGTTTCTACAGATTTATGATAAATCAATTTTGATTTGATAAGAAAAATCTTCAATCTTGCTTGCTTGATGTATTTCATAGCCATTGATACATAAGCAAAACAACTACCACGAATGGTTGCATTGAATGCAATTTCAAAAAGCAGAGAGACGAACTCTTTATTAATTGTTTAAGACGAATATTGTCTTCTCTAAATTGACACCGTCCGTCCGCGCCGTTTTTAATGATGGTAAAACTTTTCATATGTGTTTTTATATACCAAATATTCAATTAGTTGTTGAAAAACCTGTAATAAAAAAAATTTAACTGATCAAAAATTTCTTGGGTTGACCCCGCTTGCTTAATTTTTCACAATAAAAATTTTTTAAGTCAGATCTAGTAGATTAGAAAGAACTCTATTTTTTCCTTTTTAAAAAATTGATTTTTTCTCTAAATTTAACATTTGAAATTTAATTTGTTTAATCTTAAAATGAGTTTTTACGGTATTAAGGTATGTTCAGCATTTGAAAAATAATGTGTGTTTTCATTGAAATGCAATTCCCAAAAAGCAGAAAGAAAACTGTGCTATACACATTATTAATAATGACAATAGAGAAAAATTGGATGATTATTACAAATCCATTGGGGAATTGTAAGTAAAAGTGATATTATGTATAAAAAGGTATGAAACAATATTGATGAGAAGGTTCTTGAGAAACGAACTGAATTTAAAGTTAATAAAGCATCAATAAAGCTTGAGAATACTACTCTGATAATACTTAGTGAGAAATTTATACGAATAATGAAAAAATATGTATACATTTTTTTTTCAGTTTCACGATTAGATAGAAAAGATGTACATATTGTTTCAACTGATTGGGCTGATATGCTTGATTATATTCAAGCATTTGAAAAGATTCAAAAGTAAAGATAGTTCAATGTGGTAAAATTGACGAAAGTTTTGAAAATGATCTTTCTGGAGAAATTTTAACTTACAAGCGAATTATAATAGTTTCAAATATATAATTCTTATATACCGAAATATATTTTTTATAGCTCTCGCCTGTTTTTTTAATAAAAATTCAACTTCTAAAATTACGCTTTTTACTAATAAATTTTCAACAATTATTGAATTATGAAAAACTCAAAGTTACGATTTGAAATTTCCATAAATTTCACATTTGAAATTATTTGGCTAATTAATCTTCAAATTGAGTTTTTAACGGTATTTTCAGCTTTGATTAAAAATTAAGAGTGTTGGATTCATTGAAAATACTGAACCACAATGTCACAAAAAGCTCGACAAAGATGAAGTTTATTAAATAGTTTTAGACTGTCATTAAGTTTTGACGTATTTTTATAATGAAATTCAATATTTGTTTTAGATATATATTGCTATTATTATAGATTTCCCGAATTCTTTTGAAACCTGTTTTAATAAAATTAATTTTCGTACACTTCTAAAAATTACGTTGCTTTGTTATCTTTAAATTGAGGAAACAGCTTTTTGCAATGACGAATTTAGAACTCATTAAAAGTACGATTTTCCTTAAATTTCAATCATTTGAGAATTATTTGTAAATTTCTTTAAAATTTGAGTTTTCTCTTTTATCTAAATTTGAAATAATATGTTTTCATGTTAGATCGCTATTTCAAAAAGCAGGAAAAGTAAATTTTATTGACAGATTTGGAAATTATTTGAAAATGGAGAAAGTTGGAAAAAAGCAAAGGTATATTCCAAGTATTTGTTTTTTAATAAAGTAACAAATATAATTTACATTTAATATAGTAGAAACCATTGTTTTAAGGTTAAAAGAATTTTAACTTCATAACACTTACGATTTTCTTTTCTTAAATTTTACTTTTACATTACAAATTAGAATCTTGAAGAAGAGGTACGATTTTTCTCCATAAAATTGTGGAACATATATGAAATGAGTATTGGGTTAATCTAAAAATCGCAGTCTTTTAAACGCGGTATGTTATTCAGACATTATTTGAAAAAATAAATCGTGTTAATTGAAATGCTAGTTAAAAAAGCGGAAAAACTGATTTTTCATTAATAGTTCTAAAGTGTCTAAAAAAATTGATTCATATTTTGTTATTATTTAACCAATTTCAATATTGATTTGTTTTATTTATATTTTCCAAATATTCATTAGTGTGTTGAAAACCTGTTTGTTAGTAAAAGAAATTTAATTCGCGTAAAATACGGCACTCTATTTCTTAAACTTTTCAAAATTTAACAAAATTTCAAATGTAAAAGTTTCTCTTTTAAAGTTCGATTTTTACGAAATTTGCAATATTTGCAATTAACTTGGTAAATAATTATTTGATCAGTATTAAAATGAGTTTTCAACGGTTATTTTCAAGCATTTAACAAAAAGTATGCATTGGAGTTTTCCATCTCGAAAGGAAATGGTCAAAAAAAGCAGAAAAAGCGAATTTACCACTTACTACGTTTAGGTGTCCTTAAAGGTAGACGTGTTTTTTAATGACAAATGATGCGAAATAGAAATATGTTTCTTATATATCCAAAATTATTTTGTTAGTTGTGAAAACCTGTAGTTGTAATCAAATAATTATTCAGCTTCTAAAATTATACGAAGCTTTTTCTGTGAAATTATACAACAATTACGATTTAGAAAGCTCTTTAAAAGGTACGCATTGTATGTCCTAAATTCTCAACATTATGAAATTATTGTAATCTTAAAATTGAGTTTTTAAGCGTATTTTCAGCCATTTGGAATATAATAATGTTTCATTGAAATGCTATTATAAAAATAAGAGATAAGAAACACGTAAATTTATTACATAGGTAGTAAGAAGATATTTGTTTAAAAATTACAATTATAGAAGTTACAATAATTTTATGTTTAATATGAATACTATTTTACAGTTGATATAGTTGACAACAGCATGTCCTGGTTCAACAATATTGAAAGATTTTAACTATATAGAAAGTGAAAATTTTAGTATTAAAATTATCACATTACAGAGAATATATATAGAAACTCTAATTATAACTCATTGAGGTTCCTTTAAATATTTTCAAATCTTTGAAAAACTTAATTTGTAGAGAATTAATTAATCATTTTCAACCTTGAATAATTTCACCCTTTGAAAATATATATGTGTTTCATTGAAATGCAATTTCAAAAGCAGAAAAGAGATCTTATTCTATTGTTTTATGGTTGTACTTAAAATTGCACGTTTTTTAAATGAAAATGCAATATTTGAAGCTTTGTTGGCAGTATTTTCATTAAGTTTAGTGAAAGCTGTTTTTTAAATAAAAAATTTTAACATTCTAAAATAACGGTGTTATCTTAAAGTTTTTCCACAATTTACGAGATTTAGAACTCTTAGAAACACGTAGACGAATTTTTCCTAACTGCTCTCACACAATTTTTAAAATTCGATTTGCGTAAATCCCTTAAAAATTGAGGGTTTTTAAACCGAGGTTAGTTTTATCAGCATTTGAAGAAATTAAAATATATGTCTGAAATATTTAATTCAAAATATCACTGACAAAGTGAATTTTACTTAATAGTTTTAGATGTCTTAAATTTCAACGTTTTTAATCGAAATTTCAATATTTGTTTTTTATCTATACCAACAAAATTTCATAGTAGTATAGAGAATTTTTTTAAACAAAAAATTTTCAACTTCTATTACTTGCGCAGCGATCTCGACTAAATTCGACAAACAGCTCCATAATGACATAGAAAAGTACGATTTTATTCTAAGTTTCTATACAATTTGTCGAAATTATTTGTAAATTTCGTTAAAATTAGAGTATTTAACGTAATTTCAGACATTGTGCACAAAAATAGAGTGGTGTTTCATTGAAATCCAAGTTTTCAAAAAGCTGAAAAGATGATTTATTATTAGTTTTCGTTTGTCCTTACATGAAGTTTTTAATGAAGATTTCAATATTTAGTATAGAGAAGTAAATGATTTTTCTATGTGGGAGTTTTTTGAGAAACCTGTTTTAATAAGAATAATTTTTTAAGAATACTATCTAATAATATTACAGACTTTTCTTGTTAAATTTCACATTACGAAATTTAGAACTCTTAAAAGTACGATTTTTCCTAAATTTAAGCATTTGTATTATCAAAATTGGTAAAATCTTAAAAATTGAGTTTTTAAACGGTTATCTCAAGACATTTGAAAAAACAACAATGTGTTTCTAGTTGAATATGGGTCTTATGTAAATAAAGCAGAAAAGTGATTTTAATTAATGTCCTACGCTCTTTCAGGTGCTCTTTTTAATTGAAACGTGTTTTGCTCTTTCAAGAAGTTTCAATTTTTTGTTTTCTACTAATATAGAAATCATTTATACTAAAAGGGTATTTAATTAATATTGTGAAATTACCGGGACTTCGTGTTCTAGGGTAGAGGAGCATAAAAATTAAACGTTTGTCTAATTACAGAGGCTTTTAATTTCGAAACACTTTTCCTTCTCTTTTCCCACTCCCTCCGATTTTTACGCAATTTTAAGAACTTTATAAAAGCCAGAATCGGAACATGTCAGCCATTAACTTGAGATCGAATTTAGCCTTACCGACTCAGGTGTGTTTCATGAATGTTGAGATATGGTAATCGGTATATTTTCACAGACATCTTGATGAAAAATGAATCGGTGCTTTCAGTTGAATGATGGGCAGAAGTGTTCTCAGAGAAGAGTCTTTGGAAAAAGGTGAATTGTATTAATTTACAGATTTAGGAATGTTTTATTAAGTTGACGTTTATGTTAATGATTCAAGTATTTGTGTCTATAGATTTAGTTCAAAATCGACTTTAATTAGTTTTTGGACATCAGTCACAAGATGGAAATTATAACACGATCTAGAAAAATATGATATACTTCTAAACATATAGGGAAGCGAACAGAATTGATTTAAACGACTTTGTTCTTTTGTTTTCCCCTTTGTTAATCTACCTTTAAGATATTGTTCAATTCATTGATAATTATTTTGTTTAATCTTTGTAATGGTGTTATTTATATTAACAGGTGTTTTCGAAGCAATATCTTGGGAAAGAATAAGAAATGGGTGTTTCACAATGCCATGGATCTTGGAACAAAATTGTTCGAAAAGAGCATATTTGAAAAGAGAATTTGATTATATGTATTTAGATGTCTTTAACTTGACTTGTTTTTAAATAAGAAATTTATATATATATATGTGATTGATAATAATATCTGATCGTGTGCGGAATATGGAGTTATTTGATCTAAATTAGGTTGAAAACGAGGCTGTATTGTTGGAATTTAAAATAAGATTTTAACGTGTGTCTTAGTAGAAATTTACGGTGGCTCTTGATGCTTATTATATAAGAATTCAGCATGTACGGGGTTTGGAGGAGCTTAGGCGGCGTGTATATGGAGATTTTGAGCGAAGTTTAAAAGTAGCTGTATTTTCTTAATTGTATAGTGTGAGAGGTATATATTTGGGGGTAATCTTAAGATTTAGAGTTTTTTAACGCGTATTTTTAATCCAAGCATTATGGAAAAATGAATACGGTGTTTTTCCGCATTTATAGAGTGGATATTGGTAAGAAAGGCATGGAAATTAGAGAAGTATTATTAATTTGAATATTAGGTGGTCTAAGAGTTGACGAGTTTTTATTAATGGAAATATTCAATATTGATTTTATATGACGGCCAAATATTTCTTAGTTGTGAAAACCTTGTGTTTGAGAGACTCACAAAAAACGTGTTAACGTTCTTGGTGACAAACATTACGCTAATTTTGCTTAATTTATTTTCACACATTACACTGCGTTTAGAATTCTAAAACTCTTAAACAGTACGATTTTTTCTCCTAATTTAAATCAACACTTTTGAAAATTATTTGGGGATAAATCTCTCACACATTGAGTTCTTTTAAGTATGTGGGGGTCCTTCTAGCTATAATTGACACACACATAATGTGTTTCTAGCAAATGAAATGCAATTTCAAAAAGTTGGAAAGTGAAATAATTAGTTATTAGATGTTCTTAAATAAACAACGTTTTTTAATGAAATTTTCAATATGTTTTTTATATAACCAATTAATATTTCATTAGTAATTTTTGTAATGCTGTTTAAATAAAAAAAATTTACTTCTAAAATTAAGGCTTTTTTTTAAATTATCACATTAGCAAATATCAGAAAGCTCTGTAAAAGTCATACGTTAATGTTTTTGCACACCATAAAATATACAACATTTGAACATATTATTTAGGTTTAATCTTAAAATTTGAGGTTTTTTTCACAGCGGAATTTATCAGTAAGATTTAAGAAACTAAAGTGTTTCAATTGAAATGCATTTCCAAAAAAGCGCAAACACGTTATAACGAAAATTTATAAGTTAGTTATTAGGTGTTATAATAATTGACGTTTTTTTTAATAGAAATTTGAAATTTGTTTGTTTTATCAAGGGCAAATACTTATTTATGAGTTGGTGAAAAACCTGATTTTAAATAAAAATTTTAAGACTTCCTCAGAGAGATTAAGCTTTTTTCTTGACAAGTTTTCAAGATCTCCACAGAAGTTTTGGAGAACTCTTAAAGTAGATTTTTCCCATAATTTCTAACGATTTGATAATTATTTTGGAGATTGCCTTGAAAGTAGACTTGGAAAGTTCTATCTTGGTAAAATGCGTCATTGAAGAGAAGCTAGAAAGCTAGGCGAAAGTAAAGTGTGTATTTATTGTTTTAGGTGTCTTAAATTGGAGTTTTATTTGGTATATGAAATTTCATATTGACTCTTGTTTTTCAGTATTTTAATAGGCCAAATATGGATCTACATTTAGTTGTGAAAACCTGTTTTTTAGAGGTAAAAAATTTTTAGACTTGCTAAAATTATCGGGTAATTTTACATTTGACATATTAGAAGATTAGCTCTACAACATAACTAAAGTAGATTACTAATTTCTCTGGCTAAGAATTGTGAACATTTGAAATTTATTAGTGAATAATATTGAAAATTAGAAGAGTTTTTAAAACGGTAGTTCTTCAGCAATGTCGATACAAGAGAGCAAATGTTTCATTGAAATAGCAATTATCTAAAAACACGCGTGAGAAAGTGAATTTATTTTAAGTAGTGTAGATGCGGTAATTTTCGAAATACGTCTTTTGTTAATGAGAAATTTCAATATTTGAGTGTGGGGTATATATTAGAACCAAACTAGATGCGATTTACTTTTGTTTTCTGCAAAACCTTTTATTAATCAAACAAGCATTCTAGAGTCTTTGGACGTAGTAACTTAGGCTTTATATGGGTGTCGTTCGTAATTTCTCACATTACAAATTTAGAAGCCTCTTTAAAAGTACGATTTTCCTATAATTTCACATGTTGAAATTTTTTGGTTGTAAATACTTAAAATTGAAGTATATTTTAAACGCGTGTATTGTTCAGCATTTGAAAATTAATAATGGGTGTTTTCATTGAAATGGCAATTTAAAAAGGGCAGAAAACTGGAATTTATTACATGAGGTAATTTTAGGTGTCCTTAAATCTGACGTTCTGTGGGGAATTGAAATTTTTCAATAGTGGTGTTCTTTGATACTCACCAAATATTTTGAGTGTGGATTTGTGAAAACCTTGCTAATCAAAAAATTAAAACTTCTAAAATTATGTAATAGTTTATTTTGGTTCTTTTAAATTTTATGACCATTACAAATTAGAACTCTTAAAAGTTTTATTCGTTTATGTTATTGCTCAAAGTTCACACATTGAAATTAGTGGTCGGTAAATACTTGAACTTGACTTTCTCTACACGGTATTTTGTCAGATTGAAAAGAACTAATGGTGCTTTTGCAATATGCAGGCGTGGCACAAACTTTTCCAAAAAGCAATAGAAAAGAGAATTGTATTTACTTGCTTTTAGGTGTCTTAAATTGACGTTTTTTAAATGAAATTTTCATTTAAGTGGAGTTCCTTATTATAAATAAGAGGTGCGAAATGAAGTGGGTGGAAATTATGATGAACTGTTTAATAAAAGAACTTTTAACTTCTAAGAAATATTGGAACTTTTTTCTTAAAATTTTTCACATTATCAAATATAGAAACTTTGCTTAAAAAGGTACGATTTGATTTCCTAAATTTCAATACCTGTTTGAGAGCAACAAATTTTGGTAAATCTTTATTCTTATGTTTAGCATAAACGGAAAGTTAAGATAAGCATGTTTGAAAAAATATGTGTTTCATTGAAATTGCCCGACTATAGAAGCCCTGAAAAGTTGAAGTTAATCGAACAAGTAGAAAAGATGTCTAACCTTTAGCCATAATTCTTTAACCTCCTTTTATTTTATGTATTGAATTATAAAATTTCTAAAAAATTTCAAATGTTTTGAAAAGCTGTTTTTAATAAAAAAATTTTAACTCTCCTAAAATACGCTTTTTCTAAAAACTCTTTACACCTATTACAAATTTTAGAATCATATAACAGTACTGATTTTTTCCTAAAATTGAGAGTGTGAGAGATGTGGTAAAAATCGTATAAATTAGAGTTTATATTGCGGTATTTTCAGGAGTGTGAAGAAGAGTATTTCATGTGTTGTTTCATTGAAATGCTATCTTAAAAAGCAGAAAAGTGTTTAGAGTTATTAATAGTTTAGGTGTCTTCAATTGACGTTTTCTTAATGAAATTTTAATATTTGTGTTTTATTTTTGATATCCAGAAATCATTTCAGTTAGTTTCTGGAAACTGTTTTAATAGGCGAAAAAGAATTTAACTTCTAAAAGTTGTACGGGCCCATTTTTGTCTTAATTTTCACTTACTTCATTGACACCTGGGCCAAAACGAAATTTAGGAATTCTTTAAAAGTCGATTTTCCTATAATTTTCAACTGGCCATAAACATTATTTGGTTAATCTTAAATTGAGTATATATATAACGTAATTAATGTCAGATGTGTGAAAAAAATATAATTGTGTTTCATTGAAATGCAAATTTCCAAAAAGGCAGAAAAGAGAATTTATTGAATTTTTTTTGGTGTCTTAAATTGACGTTTTCTTAATGAATAATTTCAATATTTTTGTTCTTTTTACTATTTCCAAATATTTAACATCTTGCGCAAAGGCATGTTCTTTAAATAAAAAAATATTTAACTTCTAATAACGGCTTTTTCTTTAAATTTTCACATTACAACATTAGAACTCTTAAAGGAGTATTTCCGATTTTTATCCCTTTAATTTTTTCTTGACATTTGAAATTATTTGGTTAAATCTTAAAAACTATTGAGTTTTTAAACGGTATTTTCAGCATTTGAAAAAATAATGTGTTTCATTGAAATGCTATTTCAAAAGCAAGAAAAGTAAATTTATTATAGTAAAAAGGGTTCTAAAATTGACGTTTTTTAATGTTATTATTTCAATATTTGTTTTTTATTACTACCTATTTCAAATGGTTCATTAGTTGTGAAAACCTGTTTTTTAATACAAAAAACTTTTAACTTCTAAAAATAGCTTTATTCCTTATATAGTTTTCACATACACAGGGATTCCTGGAAGAAATCTTCAAAAGTACCGGATTTTTTTCTCCGTAAATTTCAACATTTGAAATTATTTGGTAAATCTTAAAAATTGAGATTTTAACGGTACTTTCTTCAGAAATTTTTGTATAAAAAATAATGTGTTTTCATTGAAATGCTATTTCAAAGAAGCAGAAAAATTGAAATTATTAATAGTTTTAGGTGTCCTTAAACTGACGTTTTTTTAATGAACATTTCAATATTTGTTTTTATTCACAACTAATGTTACCCCAAATTAATTCGGGGGGTAAAAAAATTCGCATTTTTAGTTTGAAATTGGGCTGTTTTTATAAGTATAAAAAATTTTAACTAGGTAAATATATTAGTTACTAAAAATTATAATATTTATACTATATTTTACTTTTGATAAATTTTCAACATTACATTTAATAATATTTAGAATCTATTTATATATATATATCAGTATAATATTATATATATATATAATATATATATTCATATACTTTATATCAGTATATATATATTAATAATATATGATATATATATTATATATATATATATATATATACTTACTTGTTTCTTTAAAATATCAGAGATATGAACTATCAAAATAATTCTTCCTGCAATTTCAATTAAGTAACCGGTATATTGAAATGTGTATTGAACTTCTATGAAAATAAGTGTTATATAAGCTAACAGGTACCAAAGGTCCATTAGAAAGAATAAGGGTAAAAGTCGAGTAAAATAATCCTGAATATGTTTCAGAAGTTTTTTTGAAATGGACAGTTTTGCTTTTCATTTCCTTGAGAAACAGTTTCTTTTCCAAGGGAGAGTTTAGCTCCACTCTTGTACTTTGTCCGTTTTCAGGATTTAAAAGCTTGGGAAGGTTATATGTTAACGAGCCTCCATTTGATTTTGCTTGAAGAGACGAAAGTGTTATCCACAGATCTATGTTTAACAATGAAACGTGGTTAACGATACACCAGTTCAAAAACACCAGGTTTGTTATTTCCTCAGAGACGTAAAAATTAAATAAAATTGAGGTCTTAGTTTCTGCCAAACTTTTTTCTACGTTTGAATTGATAATGAGGAAGATGGCAAAAAAGTATAAATTTATGCAAATCATAAAACATATTTTAATGCAATTGGAAATCAAGGACTGACCAAAGAGTGGGGTGTGTTTGTGAAAGGGAATTCTATTGGCATGTTGGTAAAATGATTTCATAAATTTCGTTACTGGATGTCGAAGGATGGATGAAAACACAGTTATTTGCGTAATATACCAAAAATGTCCATTATCATTTCCATTATTTAAATATAAGTCATATTAGCGCGTATTGCTCTTTGATATTCCATGTAAATAGCTATGCCAATATAAATAAAAAAATTATTTGAATAATGGTATAGATATATAATTAGCGAAGACATTAATCTAACAAGATTTCCATTGCGTTTGGAACACTTGAATTTAATTAAACCATACAATTTGCATAACCAAATAACAACATTTAAGCAAATGTCATCAGGAAAATGTCGACAGCAATTCATTGCAGTAGACAACTAAAATAATTTATTCAATGTGACTTCTTTACAAACCATTTTGTTAACTGATCAATATTATTTTTAAATAATTAAAAAAGTTCCTGCAATAATATATAATCATTAATTATTCAGAGGTGTCATTACTTAGAAATACAATAATAAATTAACAAACTTATTGATTATACTCCTCCTCCTCCTCCTCCTCCTCCTCTTCCTCCTCCTAATCCTCCTTCTCCTTCTCCTCCTCCTCCTCCTCCTCCTTATCATCCTCCTTATCCTCCATTCCTTCCTCTTCCTTCTTCTCTTTCAATCTCTTATATGGTATTATTGATATCAATAATGATGTTCTCTTTATTTTCACTTGCAATTCTAAATGTAAAAAAAATAATTAATTATAATAAATATATTATTTGCTTCGGCTCCAGCTAGACCACCCTGAATATATATATTTTATAGTAGCAACTAATCTGATATCGACAGTAAAAATCCATGTGTTTCGCCTCATCATTCGTGATGGCAATGGTGGAATAAAATATTGCTATACATTTGCTTTCAATATCTTATAAGGAAATTACAGTTGTTGCAGAAGATACTTAGATAAATATTTGATGAAAACCAACACTGGGGATCAAGAAAAAAATCAACTGATTTTACCGTAACCATTGCGATAAATTTTATCTTGGCTATAAGCAGTGATGGCGATCAAGAGATTAAAGGAAAATATAAAGTTGATAAAATAGTTAGCTAATATTCTAATGAAAAAGAAGAATAGGTAATAACGTTAATAATTTTGAATTGTAAAAGACAAATAAATAAAAATGTTGCAAACTGAGTAAATTTCCTATGAGCTAATCTAGCTTGATTCCTCATCAACGCAACGGGTGAACGTTTGCTATGTGTGGCAATAAAAAAAATACTACCTACCTTAAAGCCCTAATGGTGAACCTGTAGAGTAATTACAATTTTTAACTTGTGTTTGAAGTTTTATATATTTAAAAAAAAACTGTTTATGGATAACGATTTGGTGGTACGCATGGTGAAATAAGCCCTCTCCCCAACCTGGTGACTAGTTCAGACGAAGCTAAAACCTTTCACATTTTCGAAACTTCTACTTCTTTCCGATATTAGTAATTATAAAATAATTATAACAACAACAACAACAACAACAACAATAATAATTACAACAACAACAATAATAATAATAATAATAATAATAATAATAATAATAATAATAATAATAATAATAATAATAATAATAATAATAATAATAATAAAATAATGATAATAATAATAATAATAATACACTCACAAAATTAGTGTTTGAAAATACCACAAATTGTGGTTCTTTTAAACACAACCATATGCTTAAATACGCGCCAAACACAATTAGTGTTTCGCAATTTTAACCAAAATTATGTTTAAAATGCAAACAACAATTGGTAGATGTAACTATAATTATGGTTATTTTAATTATGAATCAGGTAAGCCAATCGATTAGTAAAATTTTCAGTTTGCTTTAACATAAAAATGGAAAGCTAAATAATCTTATTTGTGCTTAAACAATCAACTGGTTTAAGATTTGTGAACATATCAAAAATGTTTAGCTCTCATCTCACGATTTTCCTCTTCGCGTGTAAATATAATAATCAATAAAATAAAATATACCATAATAAATCATGAATTTGTAATCAAATAATAATAATATAATAATAATAATAATAATAAAATAAAATAAAATAATAATAATAATAAAATAATAATTGTAAAATAATAAAAAAAAACAGGTCTCGAAAACTTTGAGTCTCTAGCTTCGATATTATGGCGGTTAATATTTTATACCTCTAAAACTATACTACTACTACTATACACTATCCTACAGGAATTTAGATTAGTATTCTATTTAATGGTTGTGGTGTTTCTGCTACTGCTCTCCTAATGGAACAGATTTTCCGGCTCTTTTTAAATATCTTACTACTTTTCGAGAGACTGTTATTACTTCTCATCCAAATGCTGAGGTCCTCCACATTGAGTGGTTGGACTCCTCTCATACTGGCATAGGTTGGAAGGAGGCCAAAACAATCATGATTCTCAACGATCCGGAACGGTTTATTAAGGAACCTACACACATACCAGAACGTCCTAACCAATTCTTGAACACTCTTGACCTATACTTTACCACTTCTCTTTCTCGCTACAAATACGCGATTTTCCATGCTACCGATAACTCTGTCGACAATCTTTTAGCTCTTAATTATAACACTTTCTTTCCAGCAGGTTTATCATGCCCTAAACGCACTTTCTGGCACTTTAATCGGGCTAATTGGAGGGCATTGCGTCGCTTCTTTGTTACTTATCTTTGGTATGAATTCTGTTTTGACTCGGAGAACGCTTCGGTGACTGCTGAAAAGCAGGGATCGTGATCTCCAAGGGAATCTGCAGATTCATTTCATCTTCCATTAAATCTCTTTCTCCTTAAAATCGTGTTTCGATGGCATCTGTTCTCGTGCTCTTTAGGATAGAGAAAATGACTATCGGAAATTGAAAAACTCTTTCTCCCTTCACTCTTGCTAATTTTCGTTCAACTCGCAATCGTTGAAGGAATATTATTCATCAGGATACTTCACAATCACGTGCCCATTAGGCATTTATAGTTTTAATTACCTAATACAAAATCATAAGAATTCTATTAGTTGCTACCAAAGATGGACGTCAATTCCTCTCGCAGACATTAAGAACTTATATGTTTATTTGGACGATGTCCTAATTGCAACTGCAACAATAGAGGAGCATATTTCAATATTGAAAGAAGTTTTCGCAAGGTTTAGGTATATGAGTGTCTATATGAGCTCAAAAAAAATGTTCAAAGCTATGAAAGAGTTTAATTTTCTGGGATTCAGAATAAGTGAAAAGGGAGTGTTGCCAAATAAAGAAAAAGTGTAATCAATATTGCAGACTGCAAAACCAATCAAAATAAAACAGCTCAGAGGGTTCCCAGTGGTCCAAAATTATTTCCGCTGCAATATTGCGGACGCAGCCAGAGTTTTTCAACCCTTAACGAACTTATTAAAAAAGAAGCCTGCTTCAACAAAGAAATATTGTGAGAGGCTAAGAAAGAACTCGCCTTAACAAAGCTAAATAATGAGAACCACATTGTTATCTTATCCCGACGATAAAACTGAATTATGTTTGTAGTGATGTTGCAATAGCAATCGCGCAGATGAATGGTGCCGGTTCTAATGAAATTTATGTGCTTTTTAGCGCGGTATTAGTTGATTTAGAAAGAGAACTTAATAAAATTTTAAAAGAATTATGTGTAGCGAAAGGTTAAGAAAAATATGCATATTTAGTGGCCAGTAAAAAATTGACGATCTGTTCGAGTAATGGTAGTGTGATTCTAATTATAAAAAACGAAACAGAGATAATATTCATAAAGCTCGAGAGTTGAGATTATTAAATTTAATTAGTGGTTTTGATGTAGAGTAGAGACTTGTTGCAAAAAAAAAATTATTAAATTATTTAAATGAGTTGAAAGAACATTGACAATGTGAAGCGACAGAAAATCATAAATCAGGAGAGCAACGAATAGCAGTTGAACTTTTTGAGCGAATTTCAAAGGGAATTCTCTCCGGCCAATGGCGAGCAAGTGTCTATAGAGGTAGTAACTCAAGCCACGCCCGAAACTCACAAGTCCAAAGGAAAGGAGCTTAGCGGGGAGCAAAATCAAAATACTCCCTGGAAGCTATTTTCTAAAGCGTCACAGAGAAATAAAACGCGAAAGAAAAGCGGTTTTAAAATTTCTGAGAGGAACAGTAAGGAGGATAAGATGATTAACAGTTTAATAATAATAATAATAATAATAATAATAATAATAATAATAATAATAATAATAATAATAAAATAATAAAATATAAACATACAATTGTAATAATGATAAAATAATATTTAAAATTTATAATAAATAATAATAATAAATAAAATAATAAAATAATAATAATAATAATAATAATAATAATAATAATAATAATAATAATAATAATAATAATAATAATAATAATAATAATAATAATAATTATAATAAATATAATAATATAACGATAATATTAGGTGGAAGATATCCTTTTTTCTTACACAATCGCGAGACCAAAAAAACTGCGAAGAAGAACAGAAATATTTCCAAAATCATCTTATAAAAAATTCACAGGTTCTTTGTCTCGGAAAAGGAAAAAGTATTTTGAATGTTATTGCCAGATTTGACAGTTAAAAGATGTTGAAGAAACAAAATTACAAAAGGGGAGAAAAAATTTTAAATAATTAAATAAGAATTTTAAATTAAAATTAAAATTTAAATCATAAATTTTTATACAGTACAAATTTAATAGTGATGAGGAGAAGCAACAAAACTTTCAATAAGAATTTTCTATAGTTATAAATAATAGAAATAATACTTTATCAAAAATATATGAGTAGCAAATTTTATTCTTGGTTCTTTTTATTAGAAAACAATTTTGAATAAATCATAATATCCGGTTCTGAAAACATGAAATTTGGACTAAGAAGAATGGAATTTTATCAAACGTAGTCCCGGAATATACGAGGGATTTTTCTTCGATGTTTAGGAACTGGGAAACCACCCTTAATGACTTTAATTCCTCCATTTAATTCCTTTGCCATGGAACTTTTATGGGTAAGTTGTTGGTGAACAGGCCCCTCTAGCCGGCCGCCTACAAAAAATGGAAATTAAATTCGCCCAGCCCTGCTATTCCTCGGACACATGGAGGAATAGCAATTGACAGGCAGAGCCTAACAGAATGAGTGTTAGAAAAATTATGATAATATATAATAATAATAATAATAATAATATAAGGAATCTAGTAATAAAATATTATCGGGGGAATGAGGGGAAGCAATATTAGTCTCCCTTTCATTAATAATAATAAATATAATAAAATAATAAAAAAAATAAAATAAAATAAAAGGGAACCCACCAAGCCTAACATGACCCAAAATAATTTAGTATTGGAAAGGTTGGGGAATAATTTATAGCCAAAATTAAAATTAAAAATTCGATTTCCTATTAATTTTAGGTAAAAAGAAAAATTAAAAAAAATTTTTAATTCTGCTAATAAAAAGACTTACTTTTTTTATTTTTTGAAGGCTTTTAAATTTATTGGTAAATATTATTATTTGTTTGGCTGGGTTCACAATAAGTGTTGATCTATAATTATAATATTAAATAATATATATATATATATATATATATAATATATATAAATACATTAATATATATAATATATATTAAATATATATTATTATTAATATATATAAATATATACTAATTATATATTAGATATATAAAAAGATGGTTCCAGATCTTTTTAATGCTCATGTTCTAAGAATAAAAGCATTATTGGAACAGTAAAAACAAAAATATATATTTGGAATCAGCCGAAATTCTAAGGATGGGTTAACATTTTTTTTTTTTTTTTTTTTTTTTTGAAGTTAAATCTTTTTTTTTTAACTAAGAATACGCTAGGGTAAACCGCAAAGATGCAGGAGTCGGGGTCTCTCGCCTCCCGGTGGACGAACGGGGGGACAATCCCCCTCCGGGGGATGGTCTTGGAGAAATGTAAAGAGTCCTGATAGGTCCGCGGGGGGTTCCTCCGGACGAGGCGGCGGGGCATGACAACTCCCTTGTCCCCGTCGGCCCGAGCCCCAAAAAAGTATGAATAATTTTGTTTTTTTTTGGAAAAATTTTTAATTTTTTTTTAGGGGGCTCCCTCGAGCCCGACGGGGGAAAGAGGGGGGGATGTTTAATACCCCGGAGGGGATGGTCGGAGGACCCCCGCGACACCCAAAGAAAAAAGAGGGGTTCCGGAGACCATCCCGGAGGGGGGATTAGTCCCCCCCGTCTGCAAGGGCCGAGAGACCCCGACCTGCCATCGATGGGTTTACCCAGGTATTCTTTAGTAAAACAAAAAAAAATTACTTCATAAAAAAAAAACAAAAAAAAAAAAAAAAAAAAAAGTTATAATACCATCCTTAGAATTTTCGGCTGCTTGAATCCAAATATATAATTTTGTTTTACTGTCAGGACCTGCCGTTTCTCCTCCAAAACTGTGGAGGCAATTAAAAAAACTTGACATATATATTATTAATATATATATAATATAAATATATATATATATATATATTTATATATATATAATATATATATATCTTATATATATATATATATTATATATTATATTAATAATATAATAATATATATATATTATATATATATATATAATATAATATATATACACAAATAATAAATATTTAACGGTTGAAATAAACTAAAAAATGATATCAAAATCCAATACAACTAAATATACTAATGATGATTATGAAAACCTAAAAAAAGTAAAGTTCTTTTTTTTTAAATAATTTTCAATAATAACTTTTCAAACCAAGCTTTTATTATATCCAAACCATTCCAATACTAAATTAATTTGAGGACCATGTATTACCTTAGGTCCATAATAATAATAATAATAATAATAATAATAATAATAATAATAATAATAATAATAATAATAATAATAATAATAATAATAATAATAATAATAATAATAATAATAATAATATTGATTATAATAATAATAATAATAATAATTTTAATGATAATAATGGCAATAATTCTAATTATTATAATAATAACAATAATAATTTCAAATTATTTTGTAAATTTAATATATTATCGCTGTGAGGGGGGTAAAGGTATGAAAGATATAATTGATAAATTTAATAGAGAAACTGATTTTCTAGAGTTAAGTGCTGAACAGGATTCTGAAGCCTACATTAGAGATCTCTTGTGTGGAAAGGTATCTTCAACGCTTAAAGCTTGTCACAAAGGGTTTATATATAGGGATAAGGTGATAACTCTGGCGGTCGATATATCGATTAAAATAGCAAGAATAATCTTTCCGAGAATCTAATTGACGACATAATCGTGAAAGTTCATACACAAAATCATTTGGGGTAAAACGAACTCAGATAGCTTATCAGGGATGATTTTTTGTTTACGAATATGCATAGCCATGTGAAATACTATATGAAACGTTATGACATTTTTTTATCGTAACAAAATAACGAGAAAGATCAACCCTAAACTCGGAAGATTTAAAGAAGTGTCGGATAAGTTTAAGAGTTTCCATGTGGACCTTGTGACAATGCCGTACAGTAAAGGCTACAAGTACCTACTAGTTTTCATAAACAGATTTAGCAAGTATCCGTTTGCTTATGCCTTAAAAAAAGCTACGGTAGAAGCAGTGATTCACATTTTGATAAATCAGCTTTTCCTTTTATTGAGGGTAATTAAAAGGCCTTTTTCAGATCGGGGAGCCAATTTCTTTCAAGGCTGTTTAATGAAGGGTGTAATTTGCCTGCTATAGATCACGTCATGACCTCATCATATAGCCCAAATAGTAACGGATTATGTGAAAGGCTTCACGGCACTTAAATAATGAGTTTAAGGTGCTTGATTAATGACAGTTAGAATAAACAATTGAAATGGCCTGAAATTTTTCCGTGGGCCTTATACTGCCTGATAATAAGTCCTATAAACACCGAAGGAGGAACACCAGCTTTACTGATGTACGGTCAAAACTTGGCCGTTCACGGCAGTTTGTATCAGAGCGAGCCTCCTAATGACACAGTAAATCACAATGTTTATTTAAAATAGTTAATTATTCTAACGCGCCAACTCCTCACGCCTCTCTCAGTTTATAAGAATAAGAACATATTTGCTCCAAAAGATCTGCATAGAGCTAAATTTGTTCAGGTGAAAAATCAACAAACTAATTTAAGTAAATCGGCTGAGAGATACTCTGGTCCTTACCGTGTGGTGAGAATAAATAAAAATATTTAAATAATAAAGCATGGAGAAGAAGTAGTAGAGAATCTTCGGAATGTAAATGAGTACCACAATTTTGTAAATATAAATGAGAATAACAAAGAACCCGATAAAATTGAATAATGATTTTTCCTTTACAGAGCTGTTCAAAAGGTTTTGTATAATAAGGTGTTCTAAAAATAAAATTCAAGCCAGTTTTCTAGATTTAAGAAAAAAAAAAAAGAGATTGCAATTTACCCTCTACCTCTCAAAGTCAAAAGTAAAATTTTTTCCTTTTTTTTACTTGCTATATGTTGATTGTAATTAATGTTAAGAAAGAGAGGGGGCTACTTAATTCTTTATCCCCCTTAAGCAGCTCGTCACTCTAAATCACCACATCTAAGGGGGCTATGCTCCCTTACTATAATAATTATGTACACCTCACTATAATAGTCAAATACACCTAAAAGAAACAACGGGAAAATCCATTACTATGTTATAATATGCCATATAGTTGTTTAAATCCCATGTAAGAATTTATTGTATTGCCCAATCAAAGCTGAGAAGCTTGATTGGAAGTGCCAAAGGATGGTTTTGGGCAGAAGCCCCAAGTTGGTAAGCGTTCATTGGCTAGACGTTCATTCCTCTGCTCTCACTTTGGCTGTATCAAAAAGGTCAAACCTGGAAAAGGGAGGAAAATGTAGAATGTTATAATAGTTTATAAAAACTTAAACTTCAACTCAATATAAT
>JABUQX010087698.1:12500-14351 GCA_015478945.1 Trachelipus rathkii
ATATATATATATTATATATATATATATTATATATATATATATATTAATATATATATATACTATATACGCTAAGGAGGCACAACCTAACGCGCAAACCCGCTTCGCGAAGTTGCAACCGGAAGTTGCACCATGTGAAGACAACATTTTTGCACATTCCCGGTTTTTCAAAGCTTGACGTGCTCAACGGTCAGGTTTTTAAGGTCAGGCGAGGCCGAAATTAAGGTCTGGAAGACGACTTCCGCAGGCTTCTGAGCCGTTTTCAGAGGTTTAGCTACCCAAAAGGGGGCGGAGCCCCCGCAAATGGGTTTTTCGGTTCCTAGAAGGCGTTTAAAATTCGCAGGTAAGACTGAAATTTGGCAGGCGGGTTAGAGAGCCAGAGTCGGAGACGAGTTGGAGGTCGATTCGGTGGAGTCCAGAGGACCCCCGGAGGGGCCGTCCCTCCTGAAAAAAAGACCAGAAAATGCCATGGAAAGCAAAAACCAGAGGTCAAGAAGAAGCAACAGGAAGAAGCAAGAAAGAAGAAGACAGAGGAGGAAAAGGCAGGAAGCGAACAAGCAAGAATTGAGGCAAAGCAGGCAGTAGAGAGAAGATTCAGAGTCGCGTACGACCACCGGTGCTGGAGCCGGGCGCGTGCCTAGTTAGTAAACATTCGCCTTTAATAATACAATATCATTACTGCCTCACATTAACTGATTCTGTGCTCTAACAATGTACAGGCCGTCGTTTGTATGCCATCTTGCAAAGATAACCCATCTTTCTAAATGTGTAAACCTGACATTTCTATTTTCAAAGCTCATTTTCTTTTTATAAAAACTTTTAACTAATATAATTTTTTCCCTAAGTGAAAACATGCATATAGTGGTGCTATTCTTTTTTTTTTTTTTATAAGTTTTATTTTACATTTATACTTGGGTTTAATTTTATTATTTTAATTTATTTTTTTAATTTTTTTTTTTTTTTTAATTTCATTTTTTAACTATTTTTTATAGCTCTTAATTTTCTTCTTATTTTAATTTTTTTTTTAATTTTAAATTTTTTTTTTTTAAATTTTTATTTGTCTTTATTTATTTTTTGGTTTATTTGGGTTTTAAAACATTGTTTTACTAAACAAAATCTTATGCTCTTCATGGCCTTTAAAATGCTTAAAACATTTACGTTTTTACATTACCCTAAAGCAGTTAAATCAGTAAATCAGGTAAATCAAATCACCCTCCCCCACTCCATCACCATCTATGATCTATGGATCTATTGATCTATTATTCCAAGTCATATTTTTTTTGTATAGCATAACACAAAAACTTTTATTTATGTTGTTTTGTATTCTTAAACATTTTGTTTTACTAAAAAATTTATTCTTTTTATGTTTAATAATATCATAGAACTTTGCCATTTTTACATACCTTAAAAGCAAGTAAAATCCAGTAAAATCAGTAAAAATCAAACTGTATCCATGCCACCCTCCTACCAGTCCACTGGACCTATTGATTCTATTGATCTATTGACTCAAGTCATCATTTTGTATAACATAACACAAAAAACTTCTTATTTATTTTTTGTTTTGTTTCTTAAACATTTTTTTTTCTAAAAAAAATTATGCTTTCATGTTTATAACTTAAAAAAATTTGCATTTTACCTATACCCTTAAAGCAGTAAATCAGCTAAATCAGTAAATCAAACGTCCTCCATACCTCCTACCCTTCCATGATCTATTATTCTATTGATCTATTGTCTATTGATTCATCTCATATTTTGTATAACATAACACAAAAACTTTTATTATTTTTTTTTGTTTCTCTTAAACATTTGTGTCTTTACTAAAAAAATACCTATTCTGTTTATGTTATAAATCTC
>JABUQX010087699.1:0-15000 GCA_015478945.1 Trachelipus rathkii
GTTGTACTTCGTTCAGTTTCAAAATTAGGTGTTTAACCGTTTTCGCATTTATCGTAAACGCTTAACGTTTTTCATTTTACCCTTAATAAGGGGATGCCTGCTATCTTCCCAACGTGAGGGTTCAGAAAGAATTTAACAGTTGACTCAAAAGGATCTTGTTACATTCCGAAAATGTTCTTGTTTCAAGCATTCGTGTGTGTCTTACTTGATTCTCACTTGATCACTCCACTTGATTTTCTTGATTTGACTTTGTGCTAGATTCTTGAACACGCTGGGTTAGAAGGCGTTGCCTTCTTTGAGCGGGAAGGTTGGCTGCTTCTACCGTTGGGGATTGCGTTTGTTGAGGAGAGGGTATTTTTCCATTCCCCCTTTTTCTTTCTGAAGTTCTTGGAGCGATTGCTTGGCTTTTCTAGTCAAGCTTTTGTTGGTATAATTTTCGCACTGACTAAAGATGTTATTCAAATCTGGCGCGCGCAGGCCTAAATGAAGGATTTTGTAATTCAAACGTCGTTTTTAGGTATGACGCTCTTCTGCATATACAACGACTTATTTATTATTATTTATAAGATTTTATATTGTTTATTTCTTCACGTTGTTACTTATTTGATTTCCACAATTTGTTTATAATCAAATATCACACTGTTTAATCGAAATTATTCACAGAGATTTGTACTTCGCGGAAGTTCTGACACCACATTTCATTTTCCACTGTCATTGTTTTTATTTCTACTTTAGTTAAGCACAGTTATTTTTGTCTCACACACACCCTGATGGAATTTTGAACAAATTTTGAAATTCACAGTTATTTTATCAGAGGGTGTTTTAATTACATGCAATTAAATTTTGGGTCACTCTAAGGGGATTCACCAGAGATATGGGCTAAGATTAACTTAGCAATCTAATGATTAATGAGATGTAATTAATCTAATCTGTGGTTGAAATAAGAGCATTGATTCTTGATTGTTTATTAAACAGGTAAATGATATTGACATTGGTCAATGGATACTTTGTAAAGGAATAGTATGATAATGGCACAATAAAGCAGTTAATATGCATAATTAATCTTTTATCAGAATTACAATGTAATTTTATACAGAAGGAAGGCACCAGCCATCCTTCTGGTGAAATCTTAAGGTTAACTCCCGATTTTAGCTTTGGCTTTCTTTGACGGTTGCCCCATCTGGGTTCTCCGCCTTACAATTCGAATCTTTAGCACGCCCACCCAAAGGGGGTGAGTGGGTGTCTTTTCTAACAGTGTTATACATGAGCTGGCTTTGTAATACATCTTAATATTATCAGTCCTTATATATATATATATATATATAACTATATATATATATATATATATATATACCTTATATATATATATATATATATATATATATATATAAGTTTAACTTAATTGAAATGTAACCACTTGCGAAAGTCGCAGCTCCCGAAAAAAATTCCTGGTTACGGGCCTGGATTGAATCGATTGTAAAATTCATACAGGAATCTGGACAGGATTTAGAATCACTAGAATAAGCGGGAACGAATGGTTAGGCACGGTAATGTCCGTTAAAAGTCATGAGAAGGCATAGGCAGAACACTGGCGGAGACCAAGTCTCGAGAACGCGTAGAATGACGGACCCGTTTTGAAGAAGCCGTGGGAGCCTCAGATTGCGTGGAAGTAGACTTCAAAAAAGTCGGAATCCCGATGTTGAAGGGAATAAGTTAGTCATGGGGGTAGATTTCATCTTAATGAGGGACCAGAAAATTGTCCGGGGGAGACCAGTGCTGATCTCTTACGGGAAATACGTTTCCCAATGGGACCAGAATAAATATCCTGCGAGGTAGATGTGGAGGAAAGCGATTCCAGCTAAGAATGTACGGGCAGCATGCGGGAATGTGTGGCCGTAGGAGGTGCAAGGATGTCAGCGATACATTCTCCACGGGTCAAAAAATGCCTATTCAGTAGACATACCTCTAGAACGAACGCAGGTCATGCAGGGTGGGGTGGGGTGGGGGAAAGTTTATTCCTGGTAAAGACGGTGTAGAACTGTTGTAATAAAGAATAGGAACCTTCAGTAATGGTATCAAAATTCGGGTAGGTAGGAAGAATGGGTGAATTCAAGCGTGGAGAGCTATTCAAACATGCCCCACGAGGTCGAGTTGCTCTCAGAAAAAATAATATTTTAATTAAATTAATGAAGAAAGAAAATATAATAAAGATGGTTCTCTCAAAGATAGTTGGTTTTAATATTTTTTACTAAAAAAAAAACTCTGCAACTATTTAATGATATAATAGGGGGAGATTAAAAATCATAAAAAATTTATTTAAAAAAAAATGGGGAAAGAAGTCCTCTTTATGATAGCTGATGTTCTTTCCTCTTCTGTGAAAAACCATTAACAGTTCGGCTAACTATCCTTGATTAGGAGCCGACACCCAATCTGTAATAATGGGATTTTATAAGCTTCTATTCTATTTTATTATTTTTATTATTATTATTATTATTATTATTATTATTATTATTATTATTATTATTATTATTATTATTATTATTGATTTCTTTATATAGCCTATATCAAAATATGAAACTAGATTTTCTACTTTAAACTGAATTTTTTTTTTTTTTTTTTTTTATTTTGAATAATCAGCTTTACTGTAATGATTTACTTTAAATTTAAAGGTTTTAGATTATATTCTCTATTCATTCCTGCCATAATAAATATGGAGAGCAAGTTAAAAATAAATACACCACCAGCTAAGTCTAATTTTTAACATAAAATGCTTACCCTTTTATGGAATATGTAGTTCCTCTAAATAGATATTTTCCTCATCTGGGGTGCTGGCCTCTTCTTGTCTATGTATGGTAGCCTAGGCCACTTACTTCATCAGTGTATTATTTGAAAATATAAAAATAATATGTTTGTATTAGTTTACATATAATATTATTCTTTTTTATTCTGTGGCCATTTGAAATATTTTTTTTTATTATTGTTATTATTATTATTATATGCCAGTTGTGGCAGAACCAGAAACATAGTACTGGTTCCAAAGATATATATTTAAGGTCTGAGCCTTCAATTCTGTTGCAATAGCTCCTGGGAGTTGTGCCTAGTCGTCAAAAATCATAACAATAATGATTGATTGCAAGGCCTAATCTTACTATATATATATATATATATATATATATATATATATATATATATATATATATATATATATATATATATATATATATATATATTTAATATAATATTATATATGTCTATATATATATATATATATATATATATATATATCCAATAGTTATAATGTCCTACCTGTTTCTGTAGTATGAATCGCTAGGTTGAACGTCTCTCTCTTTTATGGATTATATTTGACTGCTTCTTTTGTTATTGTTATGAGTATGTGATCGAGTGATTTTCACAGTGGGATCTTATGACTCTTTAGCACATTATGTAAAGCTAGATAGGAAAAGTATAGTAAGAAAATGTGATGAAATATTTCTTGTATGATTAGTGAAAGGTGTGTAAATGCTTCTGTTTATTTCTTCTCCTGTTGTTATTTATTCGATCACTCTCTTTTTACTACATAAGTTGTTATATCTCTCTTAATTGATATTTAACTTCTCTCTTGTTCTTGTATATAGGATATTTACTTCTCCAGATTTCTTTCTTTGTTATTATTATATGTAGACGAATCTCTCACTTATATTAAATCTACTTTTTAATTGAAAGCTAATTTAATTAAACTTATTGATAAATGCAATATATTATACAATATCCAATAGTCTGCAAATATAAAGAACATATACCAAATGCCCTGTCATTGCTTTTCAATCACAAGGCATTTATCACTCACACCACTCTCTCTCCCTCCAAACAACCCTCTAATATTACTCATTCAATACTCATTCAAGTATTCGTACAATCCTGCTTTATTTCCACTTTCCTTTGTTAATTCATCTGCTATTTGATCCCTTCCATTAATCCAACAAACATCCTCAATTATTCTCTCTTTTAATAACTCTTTTATCATAGCCAGATCAATCCTTAATCTTCTACTCTGTACATTGGTGTGTGACTTAATAGCTCCTTCTAAAGACTTACTATCAGAATACCCTATCAGTTTTATGTCTATTTCACCAGTTATTTCTTCCCATAATTTCTTAACGTATATCCCCATTTCCCTTCCATCACATATACCCATTGCTTCCGCTTCTAATGGCGATCTTACCACTCTATTGGCTACTTTTGATTTCCAGATGACGGGCACTTTATGTCCCCAATAATCTTCTATAGTTACTATGTACCCTATTTGAGACTCTCCAGTTCCCAACCCATTGAATGAAGCGTCAGCGAATACCTTAGTAGTTACCCTCCCTTCTAACTTTTCCAAAATGAGTTGTCTGTTATCTCCCTTTGTTTTTTTCCATAACCTTTATGAGCTTTCTCATATCGCTAGTTGTCCCATTCTTCATTTCCCAAACACTCACCTGATATGTTACTTCCGGTCTTGTTTGTTGCCCCAACGTTTAACTGTCCCACCCCTTATCTATATTCTGTCTTTTCTTTCTCGTCTAATTCTCTATCCCCACTAAATAATTTCTTTGTTGGTATTGTCAATGTTCTTCTATAACTATTCTGTTCTAAAACTATGTTGTTTCCTTTATCATTTATTTGTACCCCTATGTATCTAAAATTCTTAAACTCTTGGTTACCTACCTTCAATCTTTCTTTTAGTTTGCTTATGATTTGTTGGTCAAATGTTCTGTCACCCCCATAACATATATTATCTACGTGACAGACCATTATCCCTCTTAACTTGGATTTTTCCTTCCAGGTAAAGATGGAAGGTTCCAATCTACTCCTATTTAGTCTAAAATCCCCTTCAGACTACAATACCACACTTTTGCAGCATCCTTTAACCCATATACAGCCTTCTTTAATTTCCATATTTTGTCAGTGTTTGCTTCAGATGGAGGTTTGATATACACATCCCTTTCAAACTTATTTCCCTGGAGATAAGCTGCTTTAATATCTATGGATTTACATTCCCAGTTGTTTCTCTTAATTATTCCAAGGGTTATCTTAAGTGCCTCGGCTGCACACGTAGGTGCTTCGTTGCCTTCATCATTTCCCTTTTCTTCAAATCCCCTTACAAGTCTGGCCTTGCAAAATTTCACTCCATTTTTTCCTTTTTTCTGTTATCACCCACCTTGTGTTTAATCCTTTTCTTCTTTTCTTATCTACTTCCTCCATTACATCATTCTCTTTCCAATTCTTTATTTCATTTTCCTTGGCTGTTATTACCTCTATGTCTCTGACTTTTACCAATAATATCTCTTCATCTCGTATCTCCTCGTGGATCTCAAACTCTCTCAAGTTGATCCAATTGATCGTGCCATCTTCTAAATCCTTAGTGTTATAACACTGACTCCATTTTTTACTATTTACTTTCCCAGCTCTACTCACTATCTCTACTCTTTTCTCCTGTCCTGTTTCCTTTTCATATATCTTCCATCTTTCCTTTAATCTTCTTAATTAAATCTTTTCTAGGTTCTTCCACCAGTCTTTCCATGTCATCCTCTTCTTCTTCCTCTAGTTCATTTACTGTCGCCTTACCGTAACTATCATCATCCTCGTCCTCATCACTTTCTTCATTATTCTGTATTTCATCTCGGTACTCTTGTATCTCACTGTCGTCCTTCCTTGTCTCTTCTGGCTCATTCCCTGTTATATCTAACTCAGCTTCTTTATCGTTCTCTTTTGTACTGTCTTCCCCTTTTCCTTTTCCTTTGATATGTACCCTTTGCGTATATCTAATTGAACCTCCCTGTTTTACCACTACCGTTTTTCCATCTATACCTCTGACTTTCCCAGGTCCTTTCCATCTCTTATCTTTCTCCCTTTTATATTTCAACATCGTCCCATCACTACCATTCTCCCACCTTTACATTTTCCTGTTCTGCTATTCTTACTTTTCTTTCTGCTTGAAGACTCATGACTTCCTCCCATGCTTTTCTCCTATATTTTGCATTTTCAGTTACTACAATTTCTTCCCATCCTTCTGCATCATCGATTTCCCCCTGGTTTCTTGCAGGGTTGTGGAGTCGGTTCAAAAATTTTCTGACTCGGACTCCGACTCCACCCTCTTCAAAATTACCGACTCCAACTCCGACTCCGCCTTTGAAAATTCCGAACTCCGACTCCACCCTTTTGGAAAATTACCCGACTCCTCCCCTCCCTTTTGAAATTACCGACTTCGACCCCGACTCCATCCTCTTCAAAATTATCGACTCCGACTCCACCCTTTTCAAAATTTCCGACTCCGACTCCACTCTCTTCAAAACTATCGACTCCCCGACTCCGACTCCACAACCCTGGTTAGCACACACGACACCTATATCTACTGATCACTGAATAACTGAATAGTGATTAGTGAATACTCAGAATGACTATTTGATTATGTGGCATGTGCCATGTGCGCATGTAGCCATGTACTACGATTTCTGACGATCCCCCCTCCCTATTTTTCGTTCTCGAAAAGACGAAAAATCTAAAACTCTAATTTTTCGGTTTATTTTATACATGACATCGGGGGAGCAACGAAGAACGAAATATGGGGGAGAAAGAGAGGGTTTCACTTCAGGGTGTCGGGAGAGGGGGATAAGATTTTTATTTTTTTTTCCCGACCTGTAAAAATTTTTTTTTTTTTTAAAAGAATATCGGCTTTCGATATTAAGAAAAAATATCGAAATATTGGCGATATTAGCTGCGTTTCAAAGCCCGTGTGCAAAATCGAGACTCGGAAACGCTTCGAATTGAAAAAAATAACATTAACCAATCAGAGAACAGGAAATTTGAGTACCTGGAAACGGCCGAGCGCGCCCGTCGGATCAGCTGACAATTGTAAACAATACTCTTATACTTATATTTATCTATTTTATGAAATGATACGATATATTTAGTATCCTTAATATAAAAGTTAACTAAAATATTAAAAAACTTTTGGCAAGCCATTTCCGACACATGTTTTGTAAAGAAATTTGTTTGTAAACAAAGTATCCTTCCGCAGCCCGCCCGTTTAATTCCCAAAATCGAGGATTTAACAACGGGCGCCTGACTGTGACGTTTAAATGACGTAGAAGTGCGCAAACGGGCGCTGGAAACGATGCATATGCGCCTGTGTGCCCTCCCGGGCTGCAGTCGGGCTTCTGGAAACGCAGCTAATATCTCCAAAAAATATCGATATATCGAGCCAAAATATCGATATCTCGATATATCGATATTTTTTGGCCATCACTAATTCAGAAACGCATTTCGATTTTCGACTGTGATTCTTTATCCCTACATGAACGAAAAAAAAGCCAAAAAATTGTGATTTTCGTAGCTTTTTTTGTATTTTTATTGAAAATATAAACTTAAAATGTGCGTCAATTTGCAAAAAAGACTTCAAAGAATATTTTAAGACCATTTGTGTAAATTAAATGTTTATAGTTTTAATACACTACTTACATGAACTTTAGTATGAACTGCACCACAATTACCGTCGTTTGTTAGTCTCTGGTGTGATTTTTATAAAAATCAGTGTTGAAGACCTTCTGCTCTATTATGACCTAAAATTATTATTTTTGGTAATAGTTGAGTTTAACAGATTCTTAAAAAATCGATTTTTTAGAAAAATTAATCGATTTGTTGTTATACCTATGAAACACCGTTGTCAAATTTAATTTTCGGCAGCGCTAAAACACAAACGTATGACAACGCATGCTTAAACCGTTTATAATGAATATCTAATAGCCTAACAACGACAATTTATTTGATAGAAAAAGTGAAAAGAAACTTTTTTTAAACAATTTAAAGCTTCACAAGCAAATCATAATTATTTTTTTAAATCTATGTAACCTGTCTAATTTTATTATTTTATTATTAATTATTATTATTATTATTATTATTATTTATTATTATTATTATAATTATTATTTATTCTTATTATATATAATATAGATATATATATATATATATATATATATCTATAAATAATATATCAACATATACATCTATAATATATATATATATATATAATATTATATATTATAATATATCATAATATAATAGTATTAGGGAAATAAGTATTTCATAACAGCAAAAATTTCTTATACTTATTATCTCATATCTCAAAAACTACGAAATAGCTAGCAGGGAAAAAAGGAATACATTCTGGAATGCTGGTCCAATCTTAGTCCGGAAAAATTAAAAAAAAAAAAAAAAAAAAAAAAAAAAAAAAAAAAAAAAAAAAAAAAAAAATAAAAAATTATAATATTTTAATTTTTTTTTTTTTTTTTTTTAAAAAAAAACACAAGGATATACCGCACCGATGGCAGGCGTCGGGGTCTCTCGGCCTTTCGGGGAACTACACGGGTAGGACTAATTCCCCCCCTCCGGGGAGGGTCTCCGGAACCCCGCTCTTGGATTTGGGTGTCGCGGGGTTCCTCCGCCCCTCCCCTACGGGTATGGGGAAAACGTCCCCCACTGTGTTCCCCGTCGGCTCGCGCCCCCTACATTGTTGTTTAGATTCTTTAACAAATAATATATATATATATTATTATATATAATTATATATATATAATTTATATATTAATAAATAATAATATAATATAAAAATAATTATAAGTTTCTAAATATTTTTAAATAAACTAATTCTTTTTATTATTATTGTGTATAATAAAATTGTAATATAATGAAATCCCTACACAAAAAAAAAAAAAACAATATTATTTTATTTATTTATTAATTATTATTTTTTTTTTTACAGTTTAATAACTAAAATTTCACAAGGATTCCAAAAATGTATTCCTTTTTGCTGTAAGCTATTTTTATTTTTGAGTTTTTTTTTTTTTTTTTTTTTTTTTTTTTTTTTTTTTTTTTTTAACATTTTCGTATCCAAAATTCAAGGATTCCAAACATGTATTCCTTTTCCCTGTAGCTATTGGTAAGTTTTTGAGTTTATAACTTTAAAAAATTTATATTTTGCTGATGTGTATTCCGCTTTGGCATTGTTTGGGAAATAGAATATAAAGCCATAAATTATAGGGGTCGTCAATAGCGTCACTTCATATGCTGCGTTGTACTAAGGCAGTATCGTCATGCACGCTGTATACGTAATGGGAAATTATGTGGGCTCACAAGGAGGTCGATTACATTATATACTACTAGAGAAGTAGACCTGACGGTCGTAATGATATGGACTAGAGGAATGAGAGTATACACGAGGAGATGAGTTGATGCTATTAATTCTACATATTGAGTAGCGGTAAATTGTGCTGCGATCCCTGGATAGTATAGAGAGATCTGTAGCGGGGTACACTGGACGTAGATCCTACGATTGTTGCTCATCGAATCAGAGAGGATCTTATGTATATAGTAGTGACGCTATTATATATAATATATTAATATAACCTATTAATATATATATATAAAGCCCATAATTCCATAAAAGGGCCATGAAGTTATCCAAAAAGTATTAGACTTGCGAAAACTAATTACCATATTTTGGAATCAGCGTAACAAAGCTTATTATATGTAAGGTCGTTTATGAATAAAACTTAACGAATACCCTAGAGAGAGCCGCATAGATACAGGAAGTCGGGGTCTCCATCGGCCTCTAGGTGGATGCAGGGGGGGACTTTGTCCAACCTCTTGTCCCCCATCGGCTCGAGCCCTAAAAAATTGAAGTTAATTAAACATATAATTCCAGTTAGGGGGCTCGGGCCCGATGGGACAGAAGGTTGGGACAAAGTCCCCCCCTTCATCCACCTAGAGCTGAGAGCCAACGACTCCCTGAATCTATCAGTCTACTCTGGGTATTCGTTAGATTACAATCATAAAATGACTTACATATAATAAGCTTTGTAGCGCTGATTTCCAATAAGTAATTTATTTTCTATAATTGGCTTACTTTTTTTTTTTTTTTTTCACATTCTGGTAATAAGCTTTATACTCTGATTCCAAAATATGTATTGGTTTTTCTGTAAGTGTGTGTCCATACTATATATATATATAATATATATTATATATATATATATATTATTATATATATATATATACATATATAATATATATATATAATATGTATATAATATATATATATATAGTAATATATTATTACTGAGCAACGTTACCATTCCTGGGCAAATTTTAGCGATATTTTTTTACTAAACGACATTTTTTCGTATTTTCATATATCATTCTTTTTTTACGTATCAATTTTTTTTTTTTTTTTCTTCCTGCAAATCTGAGTTTTATATATGAAGGAGGTCTATCAACTCAGATTCTAAGCTGGTACTTGATCTTCCATGTACGATGGAAAGGTGAGAGAGGCTATCGAAATTCGGATAACACGATGTACTCGCGTAGGAGCGAGATTTAGTTGTCTGATGTCAGAAGTAAGCTAGATCAGTAAGGTGTCTGGGGTAGCATATTACCTTGAATGTGAGTCTCTTGCTGAGACTTATCGTAAATGTAGGTGTTCTGAGCTTTCGGGTTCATTATCGAAGCTATATAACATGAGAATAATTTCTGACATTAGCATAATACGTCGTGCGATTTGGAGATGTAATGAGTATATATTCGGAAAATAAATTAAAGTTGAATAATGGATATACGAAATTAAAAGATAAACATATTGGTATAAAGATGTGCAGGAAATAAGTAGGTCAGGTACTCTCAGAATACATGATAGAAGCGTGCTAGGTCAGATCAGAAGCATGTAGGTATTGAGACGAATGATGTAGTGCGGTACCATTACTAATTCGAGCGAGAATAAATGAATGATCGATAGATATATTCGAGCTGAATGGGAATCTCTCATCTGAGTAATAAGCTTATATAGTATAGAATGAGCGGCGCTCTGCTGACGTGTAATACAGATGTGAGGTCAAGACTCTGATATGATAATTATTCTATTAATAATGGAGAGCGGAGATAATCTACTTGTCGTACTGAGTAGTAGTGTATGAGGACCATAGTGTAGCGCTGTAGGAGGTGTAGAGATGCTTAGGAGATATCGTGTTAATAGGGTGCTACGTGTCGTGGATTTGGAGCGCGACTTACATGACGCGGATGATGCTATGATCATCATTGATTAGTCTTAGGTCTGTGACGCGATTGAAGGTTGAGTTGCACTGCAGTGTTTGATACCTGGCATCTATATTGTGCTATACTATCTGTACTCGATGACGAATGGAGTATGACTACTGGACAGGATGACTATGGAGGAGATAGTGTATTCCGCGTTAGAAAACAGCACAGTCTCATGATTGTTTTATATAGATGCGAGCTCGCATATGGGTGAGTGCCGAATACTGGACAGTAGTGTAGCTGGTCTAAAAAGAATTAAATATTTTCTAAAAAAATAGAATATTTTAGGGTTTGATGTATACATATATTAATTTAGGCTATTTATATACCTTGTAAATATTTACTTTTTAACTATGCAAGGGAAACCAGGGGAAACACGATAAGAAAAATTAGGACGGCGTGTAATCGTGATGTAAGAAAACATATATTCAGTAATATATATGCTAATTGTTGGAATGGTTTGCAGCTGGAGGTTGATGAGTGTGACTCACTTGCATCATTTAAGAAAGGATTGGATAGGTATATGAATGGTTTGGTCATTATATAGTATATTATTTATTGACTAAGCAAATTGGTGTCTTTTTTGTTAATTATTAAGGTAAAACTGAATGTAATGTACTATATTTAAGTATTGAAATTTTTATGCTGAGCAAATATTTATGAAAACTGCGTAAAAAATATAGTAAGCTATGTTACATGTAAATTTCGATTTACAGCAATTTTCTGAATACCTAATTTTGACATCTGGTCCCTATTTGAATGGCCAATTTTGAGTGATTAATGGAGAAAAACATGAATAGCATTTAAACCTTTACAGAAAGAAAGTTTAGGTTTAGCTATATGTCCTTTAAATAAATTCCAAAAATAACAGTGTAGATTTTTTGATCATCTGACAAATGGGCAAAAATTTTGTCAAGCTTGAATGTGTCCCGGACTTAAGAGTATAATTTTAAATTTTTGGCACTCCAGCAATAATTTGCCATAATACTGTACAATTCTCAACTAAAACATGCAAATTTAGGTATAATAAATAGAATAATGTATAGTTTTTCGAAGTCTTTAGATAAATCACATTTTATATAAGAAATATAAAAAGATAAAATCATTTTATATATATATATATATATACTATATTATATATATATATATATATATATATATATTATATATATATATATATATATAATATATATATAATAATTTATATATATATATATATATATATATATTATATATATTAATATATATATATATATATGTATAATATAATTATATATATATATATATATAATATATTATATATATTTTCTTTCATCTATATAAAATAAATAATGTCCGTATATAATTCTTTTTCAAATTATTTAATACTATATATATATATAATAATATAATATATATATTATATATATATATAATATATATATATATTATATATATACGTATATATATTTCTATTTTCAAATATATATATATATATATATATATATAGAAGAGGCATAGGTAGAGAGAGGGTAAAACAAGAATAGACTAATGCTTATGATATTGAACAAAGCATGTGGTATTTTGTTGCCCAGGGAGGAGGCAAAGATGAACTTTGCATTTTTTGCAAATGACTGACATCTTGAGCTTTTTGCAAAGTTTGCAAGTTTTCCTCCCCTCTGTAAACACTGGCCAGTGGGAAAGGTTGTCATGCCTAACAGATTGTGCGGGAGCATATTCTCTGTTTTGACTTCTGTTTTCTCGTTCTGCCATTGCTCTGGCCCCGGCCCCGGCCCCGGCTTTCGAAGGTCTTCCTTACGGGGTGCCACTACTCCTACAATTCATAAGCCCATGCGCTATGTCCGTTTTGAAATCGACTAGTGGCATGTTCTTTTTGAGGAGACCTTTGCTCACATGGACCCTCCGGTAATGGCAGCCAGGCATTTGACAACGCTAAGGTCCAACAAATAATAAAAAATACGAGTGTACCATTTTCTGGACTTGAAGTTGATCCGGTATAACTCAATGAGCATATCCGCCAGATCAAATCCGCCCATGTACTTCTTGTATTCCTAAACAACAAATGGCCTCTCGATATCAACATATTTGTTTTCCTTAGCTTCCCACCTGCAGCACCTATCGTGTGGTTCAATACCAGCATAATTGGATAATAGGTGTACCGACTTGTTATCATACCAACGTATGGCAACACAACCAGTAACTCTATCAACCCAATCATCATAGCTTCCCCTTCCCTCTCTCTTCAGATTTTTTTCATCCTTGAATGTGATTCCTTTCAGTCGATTTTGGCGACAGTTGAATGCAAAGAAGATCCAATCCCTTCTCGCCTCAAAACACCTGCCAAATCTATGGACGAGAACCAGTTATCAAAAAATATCTTGTAATTCTTTATTGGGAACCAGCACAAAAGTATACCGCACTTCAGAATGTTATATAAATAACACACTTGTCTGTAAATATATATGTTACCATATAAGTATATATCTATATATATATATAATATATATATATATATTATAATATATATATAATATATAATATATAATAATATATATATATATATATAATATATATTAATATATATTTTATATATATATATATTTATAATATATATATTATATATATATATATATAATATATATATATATATATATAATAATATTATATATATATTATAATATATAATATATATTATATATATATATATTTATTATATAATATAGTATATACCGTATAAACGTAATAAAATTGTAAAAAAAAAATCAAAATTTTTTTGAGTTTGGCAAAATTAGTAGCCTCGTAGTCCAAAGCGGTCACCGGTGACCGCATGATTTTCAAGTACGTTTGAGCAGCGATAGGTTTATTTTTACGAAATCTGTATGGATAATATTCTTTTTTCAACATTTTCCTACATAACAATATGAACTAAAACACATCTAAAAAACTTTTATATAAGTAAATAAAGAATAAAAATTACTATTTCACGCACAAAATCAAATTTTGAGGAGAGAGCGTCCAACACCCACTTCTCGCCATGTCTGAAAGAATACTGGCTCAATTTTTGGCAGGTATGAGATATTATATTACGATATAAATCGATACTTTTAGTAGATTTATAAAAAAAAAATCTGCATAAATCGATAAATTTGTCCAATCATATCAATCACAGAAAAGCGGTCATCAGTGACCGCTTAGGACTTAAAGGGTTAGAATGTTACAGAACGAAAGTTTTAAGGTTTATATTCCTTTAAATAAATTTCCAAAATAACAATGTGGTAGATTTTTTTTCATCTGACAAAATGGGGCAAAAATTTTGTCAGCTTAAATATGCCTAATTTTTTTCATTCATCCAGTTTTTCTGAAATTTTCGAGTAGATTGAAAACAAGTTACCATAGAATTTTTATATAGGTTATTTTCTAATGTATTACATTTGAACCTCTGTGGCACATCAGTCTGGGGTGGCCTACATAAATTAGGTTATGTTTGTCGCAGAGAGGGTCAATTGTTAGGTCTTTCCAAAAAAATGCCCTAAATAAAAGTTGTGGTAACTAATTCACTTTAACTTATTGAAAATATCATATAAATTTGAGTTTGAATGGTAATGAATAGTTCATATTTTTCAATTATGACATACAAAATTTGACGCCCTACAAGAGCCCTAAAAAATCTGCACAGAGATTTTTTTTATTTTGAATATTGCTTAAGAGGGATCTTAAACATAAAATTTTTATTTTATACACATCTAAATGCTTAAGATTTTTCTGAGATAGATCCATTCAAAACTTTCTTTTCAAATTGGGACCAGATGCCAAACTGTTTGAAATGTACATTAAAATGCTCTAAATAGAAGTTTTATAACTCACCCAATTATA
>JABUQX010087700.1:7500-19684 GCA_015478945.1 Trachelipus rathkii
ATCAAAAATTGATTTTTTTCTAAAAAAATCAAAATTGATTTTTTTCTAAAAAAAATCAAAAAAATCCCCAACCCTGGCTAAAACCTTTTTTAAAAAATCACCCACATTGCTTAGCTATTGTAGAAGAGCACACAAATTTCGTTGATGATAACATCGGAAACATTTTGGTTTGGATAATATACAAACACATAGAGAAGCCATAAACCTAGATAGTCAACTGGAAATTGTTGGAATTTCTTTGAATAAGGTTTGCTTAGCAACTAAAATTAATAACATTTTTAATCACGAATAAAACCTCTTTATTCTAAAGCAAATATCTAAATTCTTTTCAAATGCAATTAGACAGTACGTATCAAGCTGATGCAACAGACATCTGCCTGAATCTACTACAAGAGGTAAAATCGCAGACTACCATCATGATATTAAGGCCAGGTTCATCAAAGTCATTTGTCCATTCCATATATTAGCTCATATTACCCACCCCAAATATAAAGGTATATAGGACCTTATCTGTTTTACGACTCCGTCAGTTTTGAATTTTTTTTGTTTTTTTTTTTAAATATATTTCTAGTATATGATCCTAACAATCAATTTAAGTGGTAACGGACATGATTCAAAAATATATAGGACCTTTTACGTTTTACGACTCCGTCAGTTTTAATTTTTTTTTTTTAACTAAAGGAATACCCAAGGGGTAAACCGCAAATATGGCAGGAGTCGGGGTCTCTCGGCCTTCCGGGGAACGACAGGGTAGGACTATTTCCCCCCCTCCGGGGAGGGTCTCCGGAACCCCCGCTCTTTGGTATTTGGGTGTCGCGGGGGTTCCTCCGCCCCTCCCCTACGGGGTATGGAAAACGTCCCCCCCTCTGTCCCCCGTCGGCTCGAGCCCCCTAATTTTTTTTTTATTATTATTTATTTTTAAAATTTTGTAATAAGCTTTAAACGCTGATTCCAAATATGTAATTGGTTTTTCTGTAAGTGTCGTACTTTTCGAGATATTTCATTTTTGAAAAACTATTTAACATAAATGTGATTTTTAAAAAATTATTTAAAATATTTCGAACTTTTGAATCATGTCCGTTACCACTGAAATTCATTGTTAGTTATCATATAGTAGCAATATTTAAAAAAAAAAAAAAAAAAAAAAAAAAAATCAAAACTGACGGAGTCGTAAAACAGAATAGGACCATATTTTTATATGATATATAGAATATTTCTCTTTATATATTATATATATATATATATATATATATATATATATATATTATATTATAATATATATATCTATATATATATCTATAATATATATATATATATATATATATACAGAGAGAGAGAGAAGAGAGAGAGAGAGAGAGAGAGAGAGAGAGAGAGAGAGAGAGAGAGAGAGAGAGAGAGAGAGAGGAGAGAGAGAGAGAGAGAGAGAGAGAGAGAGAGAGAGAGAGAGAGAGAGAGAGAGAGAGTTTATGTACAGGATCCACCACTGCCCACAATGAAGCGGCCACACTGGGTTGAATATTCAACTCCATGGATTGGTCCTGGTTCATATTTATTTTAAGTACGTCACAAAAAAACATTTGGATTTCAGAATGAATATTCAGTCATATTATATAAAAACTGCAAGATTCCTTTTTGTGTCAAAAAATAAATAAATAAATAAAAATAAATAAATTATATATTGTGAAGAATGTTTAATTCCTGAAGGAAAGAGAAAATAGTTACTATTGAAGTGAGAGGATTCAGACAAGAGGTGGGATAGGCTTTTAGAAGATGTTGTGGAACATAGAATAGGAAAATAGCTACGGGTAATGGTGTCCAGTTGAGGACAATCGATGAATATGTTTTGAATAGATTATGGGGTATTGCGAAGGCAAAATTTGAAGGTGGGAGGAAGATCCCGTGACATGTAGTGACTGTGAGTGATGTTAGTATGGCCAATGCAGAGGCGTGCAGGGATTACCTCGTGCCAACGATTTCGTCGGTGAGAGAAAGAACACTAACCAAAATTCAGTTTTATGTTTCAAAGTTTCACCCTTTACTGGTCCTTCGCCCAGTGTCCCTGCCAGTAAGATTGGAAGCCATGTCGGAGATCAGAATAATAATCAGTTGATGGGAGTCATCCGTGAGGTGCCTAGAACAGCTACGGAAAGAGGAGGCGGCCATTTTGCCAGTCACCCTTGCATGAGAGGGGGTCCAACAGAGTGTAATTTGTTTCTTGCGAGAGTGGAGCAGACGGAGAAATTGTTGTAAAGGGCGCTGAGCGAATCCGAATCAATGACATAAGAGTGGTTTTGGTTGAGAAATAAAATTCGAGAAGGGGCAATCATTATAGCCATTAATTCTGCCGCAAAAATTGAAACATGAGGGGGGGTAAAGGAGAAGTTGCGGTCAGGAAAGATAGCAAACGCATCAACACCGTCCTTTGTTTTAGAGCCATCAGTAAACACTGGAGAAAATCCATTGTGAACTGCATAATGAGACAAGAATGATGCCTTTAACAAGGCAGAATTGTGACTGGATTTGGAGAGAGAGGGATCAAGAATAGGAAGCTGGTTGGAGCAGGGGATAACCATGGTGTATACAGTTCATCAAAAGAGAGCGGTAGCACCTTTTGCAAAAGGATGTTGAGGAAGTTAAGGATGTTACAAATTGTATTTTCAAATGACCGGTAAGAAGGATTCTGCTGAGGGATCTCTTGCAGAATCGGTCTCAGAGCAGACTGTACTGAGGTTTGAAAGCGAAGATAACTTGTGCACATTATCACATCGGATTCATCTATATGGCGAAGGCTCCTGTGGAGATACGGATAGCCTTATTTTGGGATGGAATCCAACAGATGTAGAAGAGTTGGGGAAGCCTGACATATGCTGCGCAGCCCATAGTCCCAATCGATCGGGTTAGGGTGATCTAGAGACTTAAAAACGGACTTGCGATCAGCAACCCAAAACGGGTTTTGAGGCGATGATAGACTTAATCTTTTCAAGAAAGGCCCAAGGTGGCCCCCCTCAATCTAGGGCTTTGCCTCTTTTAGAGTTTGTTATCTTGGTGTTTTTATTTTCAAGTGTATCAAATCAATATTACTCAGAATTTCCTAATATTCAGTTCAAAAACAATAAAGGTGTTTTGTGTATGATGCTCAAATTTTAATTGTCCTTTCATGGCTCCTGTCTGGAAAGGCAAAAAATAAAACATTTTGTAAAATATTATCTGTAAGATATTTATCAAAATCAAAATCAAGTTGAGCAAGAGTACAAGTATCCATTTCTTATGCTTAAATCAATACTGTCTGAAAACCCAGCGGATCTTATTACCAGAGGTGTTACAACCTCCACTTTTTTTTCAAAATTGCCATTAAGGCTAAGGGTCCTTCGTTGGAGTTCTTTTAGATGCAATCTCAATGGCCTATTAGTAAACTTAAATGTTTATTAGAGGCAATAAGGAAAAGACTTTACATAATGTAACACATCTGTGGTTGTTTCTTCAAGTCTTTGTTTACCGATTTAAAGATTACTCAGTGTGAATAGGCTTTATAAGTAGTAACTTCAAAAATATTCAAATTGTCCACTGGCAGGAGTAAAGGGGCTGGATGAAGATTGGGATGAAAGGCCAACTCTATTGGTTGAAGATAATGCAGGAGCATTGTTTTTCTAAGGAGATATTAATTTCTCCAAAATCGCTAGAAAAGGATGAAATTCCACTATGTCAATCAACTTAACTTATTCATTGGAGATGATAATAAGTGCCTAATCGCGATGCATAAGGAGAGAATGCCAAGACACCTTTTTATATAAGTTGATGATTGGTGATATAATCCAATTCTCTTGGCAAGGATCATCATCTCACTAGAGTTAATTCCTAAAGGACTTTCATATTTCAAGATGGTCAACACGTTGTTGGTGTTCACAACCAAGGTGTGGAGTCAGAGGTTCAATGTAAAATTTGTCGTCTCACGACCTCCGACTACTCCGAGAGTAGGGGAGGCCCGGGGGATCCACGCCTCGTTGTAGTAATGATATTTACCTTTTTTTGTTGAGGCCGACTCGACCGGGTATGAGCCATGGCCCGACTCCGAGTCCGGATGCATCTTGATAGTAGTGTGACGACGTTTCCACTCCGATTCCGACTACTCCGACTGCGACTCCACCCTTGGTTTGAAAATTACGGGATCACCACACTAACCAGCACAGTAGACTAGACCTCGACTTTTATTGCCGTATTCGTTTTCAAGCGTGTGTATGTCGTGCAGTGTCAGCGGTTGCACTCTGGACGTCCAAACTGCGACTACCGATAGAGCGACCCTCCACCGAAAGTTTTTATCTATATGAACAATTATTATAATAGCGCTGAGGTTATATATTAGTTATACAAGTCATTACAAAAGCTGACATTGATTTATTATTGAAAATAGAACTAGAAGTTGTATAATATAATTGGTATTAGGTGTGTTGATAAGCTATATGGTTATATGCTTCGTTATTATATGAATATAATTATTTAATAATTATATATTAGTACTATATATATTAGTAAGCTAGAGTTTGTAGTCATCATATATGATATAGTACTTATATAGTACATATATAAATATATAGATAGTTGTTACCCCTGTGTTAATGCTATAAAGGTATGAGACTTGCGTTTGGAATAAAAGGTATAGAGTCTTAGAATTGAATAAGAGGGGTTCAGATGGACAATCTTTAGGGCGCGTGTTAGTGCTGTAGAAGAATTCGAATAAAATGGAGAAAAATGAACGTAATAAAGAAGAATAAATGTGTGGGCTGTGGGTGTAAAGTTAGAGAATAAGATTGGAAACGCGTAAAGGATTGGATGTGGTTTCATCAATCGTGGAACGTGAGATGGATGATAGTCGGATTGTTAAGGCGGATATGTTCATATGGTTGAGTGTGCTTGGGAATAAGACGTGGGTAGACCGAGGATAAAAAAGTGATTGAGTCCAGTAAAGAAATGCTGGAGAAGAGAAATGTGAGTTTGGGGAAGAAGGCGAGAGAGAAAGGTCGCATAATAGTGGTAAGAATGCGGGGTTTGGTGATGGGGTATTAGTTGTGGCACCGTGGGCAAGGAGGGAATTAACCCCACAATCTTGACGAGATGCCATAAGTAGTACTAGTGCCTTTCCGACCGTAAGTGGGAAAAGTGGTTTGTCTGAGATGCACGACGAAGTCCTTCACTAGAAAGGTATAAAGGGGGTGGTAATGGCTGGCTTATCTATTTCGCGACTGATTTCGTCATATTTAGTCACCCCGCCCGACGCCACCTTTTTTCTAATGTGGCATGCTGTCGCACTAACAGATGGCAGTCTTGGGGAGCAGAAATTGGAGAATGAAGAATGATGATTGGATGGATTTGAGGTGAGTCATTATAATATAGTATATATATTAAGTTATTAGGGATCACGTACTATCAGTAGAGTAGTTGTAATCTATGTAAGTATTACTTCTCTCGACCTAGGCATGCTTCTCTAGTATGTTTGTGTATTCTCCGTGTCGGCAGATAGGGTCGTATGACTATGAGTTATTATATGTGAAACTATTAGTACATGATTGCAATATATGTTTCAACGTATATTCATCAGGTTACGTAATGATAGTCTGTTCACATCTAGGGGATGCGGTACGTGAGGTATGATAGTTGACTAGTTGCATGGTGTTATTTTCGCGTTGGCTGTCAATCAGAGGATAGGCTTGGTAACTGCATATACTGAGCAGTAGAGTGCCTAGTACTGTCCGAAGAAGCCAAGGAGCCCGCGGCGCTCCGGACGCCGAGGCTGGTAGCCGCCGGTTGCCGGCGCGGATGATATGGCAATACCTGTCTATGGTATACGCACAGTGTCAGTATTTTAGCTACTTGTTATTCAGTACTCAGTATGCATAGCCTCTCCTGGGCTACTTTTCAGCGCAGATCTGGCGATCTTTTAAGGAGTTGGTGGCGGCCTCAGCCTCCAGTGGTGGACTGCGGCCGTTCTTTCATATGTTGTGGCGGCCTTATGCTATTAATTGTGGGTGAATTGTTGTAACGGTGCCTCGTGTATCGTGACCATATTTTTTGTGTACTTGCAGTTAGTTATCCCAGCTCTGGTCACTTTGTGTGCCAGGTTCTCCCCGCTACCCCCTTTTTTCTATTCACGCTATGTGATGATTTCCCCGATTCTTCTCTGATGGCCTATTTATTTATTCTTATGTTCGTGCATTTTATCAATTTTTGTAATATTTCTGCGACTTCTTCAGCTCAGCTACTTTTCATGAACATTATTTAGCGCTTTTCCTGCTCAAAATCTGCAACCTATAGGTAATTCTCAGTAATTTATCACTTTTTAATTTTTTCTTTTCGAACGTTTTATGATCATTCAAGGTATCTTATATTTGTAAAGACTTTACCTATATTTATATATTTCTAGCGCTGTTCTTCTTGCTAAGTCAGGCAACCTACCTGTAATTTCAGAGATCTTGAAGCACCACTTTTTTAACTGTTTTAGTGTATTAGTTTAATTTATTCTTAGGTATATCTGTGTCTTTTAATGACTTTCTACACTACGTTAGCGCACTTTTTCTAGAAGCCGTTTCGTTAGCGGCATTTCCCGCTAATCTGGCCACCTTTTTACGTCTAAGTTTCAAGAAATTTTTAAATACAATGTTTCTGGTCCCTTTTTTCGGTATTTTTTATCATTTTAGGCGGCATGATTGTTAATGCACTTTCTACTTACTGCCAGCTTCTTTTCTGAAGACTTTGTTCTATCATTCTTTTCATGATAGAGGTTCTGGATACCTTATTTCGGTCAGAATTTTAAGCTTCTAGGCATTTCTAACCTTTTTGAAGTGATTATTTTCGTCACGTGCAGCTATTGCCTTTAATGTGACCATTACAAGGCGCATTGTCATCTTAATATCAAGGTCACTCGCTTTCGTTCCTGGCCTGTTTTAAAAAGCGTTATTAAACTGTAATTTATTTATTTACGATCTGTTAACTCTGGCGACTAGTTGGTAAATTTTTTATAATTTTACACTCTGTTCTTTCGATACAGTTTATTCATATCTTTCTACACAACCATAAAGTTGCGATCTTTATCTAGCTCACTATGTCTCTAATCAAAGTGGATGGTGTGACATTAAGCTCGTTGGACCCATGAAATACAATCCCCCAGCAAGTATATCCATGATCGCTTATGTCCCTTTATAGACCTTAAATATCATAACCTAGCAACGTTTAGTCCTAGACAGCCTGATTAGCCTTTCGCGTAACCCAGCTAAGACGTTGAGGCGATCCATTTGCGTGCGTTTTTTTGACGCTAGCGACGCTCAATGTAATGGTAAGCGATTTCATTCCAGCGCTTGATATCAGTTAGCCTGCACGCCGCAGTCCATCGCTCGGCCGTCTCGAGTCTGTTAAAAATCGATTTGCCTAGTGTTTACATTTTAGTATATGAGATATACGTATTTTGCTAGCATGCGCACGTATTGCGGCGCGTTTGTGGTCTAGTAGTTATTACTACTTTCAATTAATAAGTTTGCTATTTATCCTTTATCATGTGATGATTTGGTTCAATTGTATATTTCATGAACAAGATTTTCTGTTGTATCCCTGTTTGCTAGTTTATGTTTCATTTCTGTTCAATAGTTTTATTTATTTTATTCTTGGTATTTAAATTTAATTTTCAAACTTACATTTCATGGTCGGATATCTGTAGTATTCTATCTATTGAGCATTGTGTATACTTTGTTCTTAAATTTTTTTTATTTTTTATTTATTTATTTTATTTTACTACTTAATATTTAGCTTTTTTCAACCTTTATTTTTATGTTGTGATCGAGGTTGTTTGCTTGGCTATATCATGTTACTAAGCACGCTGTGGTCTTTGAAGAGGTTCGGCTCTGTTTCTGTGTATTGTTTTATTCTGAAGTACTCTACACTTGTTAAAGTGGAGATTTTCCTCAATAGAGGTATAAAATTTTTATATTCAGGGCGTTGGATTAGGCTGGGATTGTGCTTAATTTTTTATTTTTTTTATTTATTTTCATCGTTTTTTTTACTATACAAATTTTATTTATTTCTGTTTACATTTGAATAAAATACTTTTGTTTTTACTAAAAAAATTTATTCTTTTTATGTTTATCAATTTAACCAAATTTACATTTTTACATACCTTAACAGCAGTAAACTCAATAATCAGGTAAAGTCAAACTGTCCTCCAACACCCTTCAATACCCTTGGCCTATTGCAAATTTAATCTGACTCTATGATCTATTTGATTCAAGTCCCATATTTTGTATAACAGTAAACAGCAAACTTTTATATTATTTTTGTTTTGTTTCTTTTAAACTTTTTATTTGTTTTACTAAAATTTTATTCTTTTTATATGTTTAGTAACTTTAAAAATTTACATTTTACATAACCTTACAAGCAGATCAATCAGATAAATCAGGTAAACAAGTCAAACTGATCCCTCTCACTAACTCAATACCCTAACGTGATCTATTGAAATCTATTGATTCACTTGATCTATTGATCTTATTGAATCATATTGAATACTAAGTTGAGGTCTAATGATCAAGAGTCCATCCATTTTGTATAACATAAACACAAAACTTTATTATTTTTGTTTTGTTTCTTAAACTTTTCGGTTTTTACTAAAAAATTTTATTCTTTTACTGTTTGATGAAATTAAAAAATTTTTCATATAACGTAGCCTAAAGCCAGTAAATCAGTAAATCAGGTGAATTATTAAAAATTCTCAAAATTTGGTAAAAATTCGCATCTTTTTTAGTACAAGTTCTTGTCATGTGAGGTTGTTAGGATATTTTTTTTAAGGTAAGACCAAGAAACTTTTCTATCATTTGATATTATGTACAATTTGCATTTTGTTTTTTATTAAGAATTATATTCTTTTTAATGTTTATTACTTAAAAAATTTCATATTTTTACCATAGACCTTATTAAAAGCAGTAAAAATTCAGTAATTCAGCATAAATCAAACTGCCTCACAAATCCACCCCTCCTACACTTCCCAGTGTCTATTGATGCTCAATGATTCTATTCTGTCTAATGATCAAAGTCACTTATTTGTAAAACATAAACACAACTTTATTTATTTTTGTGATTTTTTTTCTATATTGTATATATATATATATTTTAAACTTATACCAATCTTAATATTCATCTTCGAGTACTGGCTGGCTTCTGGCTTTTCATAACAAGAAATCTACTTGCTTTTTATGTTTTATAACTTAAATAAATTAGAACATTTTGTACCATACCATTAAAGCAGTAAGAATCAAGTAATCAAGTTAAAATCAAGAGGTGCGCGAGAGGAGGAGAATCCCTTCTGTGATTATTAAGAATCTACCAATTGAATCTATTGATCTTATTGATCTATTGATTCAAGGTCATATTTTTTATAAATTTTTTGAAAACCTTTTATTTATTTTTGTTTTGTTTCCTTTAAACATTCTTTTTCAAACCTGGAAAAAAAAGTTACTTTTCTTTATTAACAGAGTGAAAACAAAATTTTCAAACTATTTAATAATTGTTTTGACATAAATCCAGTAATCAGTAAAATAAAACTGCCCTCTCTCATTACCCTTCCTACCCTTGCTGTGATTCTTGATATGATGCTATTGATCTATTGATCTATCGATCTAATGATTCAAGGTCATAGTTTGTACAACATAAACAAAAACCTTTTTATTTATTTTGTTTGTTCTTTAAACTTTTCGTTTTTACTCAAAAATTTATTCCTTTTTAATTTTATAAATTAAAAAATTTGCAGTATTTTAACATACCTTCAATGCAGTAAACTCAGTAATATCAGCCTAAATCAAACTGTACTCCAGCACCCCGCTACCCCCTTCCATGTCTATTGATCTATTGATTAGTTGAAAAAAGACATATTTCTTGTTACACATATAAAATTTGGAGGCTTAATATCCCTGTTTATTGACTACATAAGTTTTTCATTCTTTTGTTTTTATTTGTGTTTAAACCATTTTGTTTTAACTAAAAAATTACTTCTTTAAATGTTTATAATCTTAATAAATTTGCATTTTTACATACCTTAAAGCAGTAAATCAGTAAATCAGTAAATCAAACAACCCACCCACCCTTCCATGATCTATTGATCTATTAATCTATTGATCTATTGATTATTTGATCTTTCATATATTGTATAACATAGCACAAACTTTTTAACTTTAATTTTTTGCTTATTCTGTTTTAAAACATTTTGTTTGTTTACTAAAGAAATTTATTCTTTTTATTTTATACTTTAAAAAATTTGCATATTTTTACATACTCAAAGCCCAGTAAATCAGTAATTTTCTCATAAGTAAATCAAACTGTATCAGCCATCCCCCTTACCCTTCATGACTAATGGACTTATAATCTGATTGCATCTATTGATCTACTTGATTCAAGTCAATTAATTTTGTATAGACATAACACAAAACTTTTATTTATTTTTGTTTTGGTTTTCTTTAAACTTTTCGTTTTTTCACTAAAAAATATTCTTTTTATGTTTATAACTTCTAAAAATTTGCATTTTTACAATACCTAAAAGCAGTAAATAAAAAGTAAATCAGTAAATCAAACCTGTAAAACATTTTATGTTTTTACCCTTCCCATGATACTATTGATCCTATTGACTCAATCCATATTTTGTATAACATAACACCACAAAACTTTTATTTTTATTTTATTTTGGTTTTCTTTAAAAAACTTTTCGTTTAAACTAAAAATTTATTCTTTTATGTTTATGAACTTAAAACAATTGCATATTTAACATACCTTAAAGCCAGTAAAATCAGATAATTCACGTTAATCAAACTACCAGCCACCATACCCCTATATCCTTCTGTGATCTTTTGATCTATTGAGCTATTGATCTATTTGATCTATTGATCTATGATCTATTGATTCAAGCCTCATCATAATTTTGTATAATAACATATATTATTACTTTTAAATGTTTATAACTTAATTTTTTTTTGCATATTTTCCATACCTTAAAGCAGTAAAAAAATCAGTCAATCAGTAAATCAAAACCTGCCCTCCATAACCTCATATCCTTCTGTGATCTATCTGATCTATTGATCTATTGATCTATCGATCTAATGATTTAAGTCATATTTTGTATAACATACAACAAAACTTTATTTATTTTTTGTTTTGTTTTTCTTTAAACAATTTTGTTTTTTACTAAAATTTAATTCTTTTTAATGTTATAGTAGTAAAATTTTTTGCATATTAACAATACCCTATAAGCAGTAATCAGTAAAGCAGTTAAAATCAGTAAATCAGTAAAGCAGTTAATCAGTAAGTCAGTAAATCAGTAAATCAGTAAAATCCGTAAATCAAACTGTTCTGCCATCCTCATACCCTTCTGTGATCTGTTTGTCTAGTCTTGATCTATTGATCTATGTATCTATTGATCTATTGATTCAATCATATTTTGTATAACATAGAACCTAGAATACTTTTATTTATTTTTGTTTGTTCTTTAAACATTTTTTTGTTTTATTAAAAAAACTTATTTATTTTGGTTTAATCTATCTCCATATTCTTACGTTCCACTAAAATTTATCTTTCTTATGTTTATAACGTTAAAAAATTTGCATTTTACATACCTTAAAAGCAGTAAATCATGTAAATCAGTAAATCAAACTGCCTCCAAACCTCATATCCTTCTGTGATCTATATCATGATCTATTGATCTACTTGATCTAGTTGATTCTATTAAATCTAATTCATCTAATTGATTCAAAAGTCATATTGGTATAACATAACACGAAAAACTTTTATTTTATTATGTTTTTGTTTTCTTTAAACTTTTCGCTTTTTACTAAAAATTTATTTCACTTTTTTATTTTGTAACTTAAAAAAAATAAAATATTTTTACATAGCATAAATCAGTAAATCAGTAAATTCCAGTAAACAAACTGCCCTCCATACCCTACATTCCCTTCTATGATCTATTGCTATTGATCTATTGAATCTATTGATCTGTTCGATTCAATATTTTGTATAACTAACACAAAAACTTTATATTTTGTTTTGATTTTGCTTTAAAACTTTCTCGTTTTAAAATAAAAATTATCTAAGAAAATATTTATTTTTTGCTTATTCTGTTTTAAAATATTTGTTTTAGTTAAAATTTCTTTCTTTTATGTTTATAACT
>JABUQX010087701.1:5000-7500 GCA_015478945.1 Trachelipus rathkii
AGATGGTGATGTTAGATTCTCTCCTGTCTGGTGTGGGTAAGGTAATAGTGGATTTTTGAGATGATGCCGTTATTCTGTTTGTTGTTAGTCACTGCTCCAATTGGGTTATATATTGTTGCAGTTCCTACATGCTGAATTTACAGAAGGATTTTGAGCTGTGATTGTTAGATCATCAGCATAAATATTAATTTTTATAGAAGGGGAAGTGAAATAAGGGAGGTTGTGCATAAATAGCTTAAAGAGCGTAGGTGAAAGAATGGCTCGCTGAAGGACTTCAATATATAACTTGAATTTGAGGGAGAAGTTGTATCCTTAGATAACTCTAGTTGTACGACAGGATAGAAGGTTTGTTATTTTTTTATGGTTATATATGTATTTAGGACTTTGACTTTTAAAATGTGAAAGGGGACTGTATCAAATACCTTGTCGATGTCTATTGCTACTAGGAGAGTACTTTGGTGGTGGTGGGGTGTGGAGTTTGGTTAAAACCTGTGAGGATGTGTTGGATTAAATCGGATAATGGTGGTAGTGTGCTTTTGTCGAAAACTATATTGTGAATATGATATTGGAATAAGGGCTGAAATTTTATTGAGGATTAATTTTTCATGTTCTGTGGATATTGTAGAGAGTAGTGATAAAAGTCTATACGAAGTTAGGCTGTTGGGTGGTTTGTTTGGTTTTAAATTTAGTATTATGTGTGCAAGTTTCAATAGAGGTGGCAGAGTGTTGATTTCCAATGCAACGTTAAATATTTATTTTAAGATTGCGAAAGGATTGGTTCCCTGTGTGCTTGAGGTGAATATTGAATATATGGTCGGCCAAAATGCTTGTGATTTGCTAAGGTTTTTAATAATGTTGAGGACTTCTGAGGCTGTGATAGATTTGCTCCTTAGGTGCTTGAGACGAATATTGGATATTTGGTCATGTCCCACTGCTTGTGAGTTTTTAAGGTTTTCAATAATGTTGAGTACTTCTAATGGAGTGATGGGGAGTTTCCTTGGTTGGATTTCAACCTTTTAAGCTGTTTAATTATTTATTTATAAGTGGGGTTTTTGGGTTTGTGGGTTTTGTGGGTTTGTGGGTTTGTGGGTTTGTGGGTTTGTGACCAGTTTTTGAATAGTGTGACAATAATTTTTCAATTGTTTTTGGGACTATGGATTTTATTGTTTTGTTTACAGATGGTTTCTTGAGTTGTTGGTGATTGGGTGTGTGAAGTCTAGATTATTTTTATTGCACGGAATGTTTTTGTTGTGTTAAAATTGTGATTTAGTGTTTGGGTGTACTTTTGCCAATTCTTTTTCTGATTTAACCTGATTAAATTGTTTATTCCATTGTTGAGGTCAATGATTTGGTTTAGTTCGTCTTGATGTAAGTACATATTATTATGTACGTCACTGTACGCGTTTGGTTGTGTTAATGCAGCGAAGATGAAGCGAAAGATATAGACAAGCTTGGTACGCATTGTATGACTCGTTGGTTGTGCTAGTGAAACACAAAGGTAAACTTCGCCAATTGATGACTGAACTAGAATTACCACCCTTCAAATCAACTGAAATAGAATTTATTACTGAATATGTTGATGTATTGGCACCGCTATCAGTCGCCATTGAACGTCTTCAGGGTGAGAATGGTATTTATTATGGTAAATTACTACCAAATCTACTCCTTGCAGAAAACAAACTGGCAAATCTAAATGCGAAGACAGTAAAGTATTGTGGCCCTTTCATCAAAGCTGTCTTTAAAGGTTTTCAAAAAAGATTTGTAAATGTTGGTTTTCCTCAATTTGGAAAATGAACAAATAGTGCACGAGGCGATAATTGCAAGCGTTACTCACCCATATTTCAAATTGAGGTGGGTCACAATGGATGGAACCATGAAGAAAAAGAAGAGCTCGTGAAGAAGATACTCCTACGCGTTGCCACCGATTTGTCAACCCCCTAGACTCTTCAGTGAGCGAAACTGTCTCTAGCAGTGAAGAAAAGGACTATTTCGGTTTTGGAAAAAATATTGCTATTCAGCCAGGATCTGTTTTGTCAGTAGATGCAAGTTTTAGAATATCTGAAAGATACAGATCGAAACTTGAAAAGCCTCAACAGGCACCCATTGATAAGAAAATTATTTATGCGGTACAACACGACGATTCCATCATCTGCGCCTGTTGAGAGACTCTTCTCTTTTGCAAGGATGACTTTAACACCAAAAAGATCATCCCTCTCTGACAAGACTTTCGAAAGATTGGTCTTGCTCCGAGCGAATAACAAATTAGCTTTTTAAATGCTATGGTGGTAGTCTGGTAGATTGTTACTACCCTAGTCTACCCAGTACCCTCGATATGTTTAACCATGTAATGTTTATGTTTTCAGGTAACAGGAATATTAATAACTAAACTTTTCAATTTTCTATTTTATTTAACCCTTATATTTAACGCCGAGCGCGTCAAATTTGTGCCCCATTGAGATTTTTCGTTTTGTCATTACCAAGTACAGTATACTGTTTCCCA
>JABUQX010087701.1:27500-35000 GCA_015478945.1 Trachelipus rathkii
ATATTATACTATATAATATATATATACACTAAATATATATATAATTATATATATATATATATAGCTTATATAAATATATATATATAATATATATATTATATATTATACTATATCACGGCAACAAGGTTAACCTCAGTTCTACAACTGTTTTTGGGACTAATTTCAACGTACATTAAAACCTTTGCTAACTTTGTTGCATTCTGTACAATTAGAAACATAATGCCAAAGGCATCCTATGTATTAACCTACTATTGGCAACCAATAGTTATCTTGGGTAAACTGTATACTACTTATAGCTACAAACTATTGTCATTGCATGCGAATTTAATTATTTCTATCCAATCTTTAACTATTGAAACATATACTTTAAACATTTCTCCACATCTATCTTTTCTTAGCAAAAATTAGGTTGAAAATGGTTCTAAAAAACCTAGCACTCCAATAGTATTTGGCATATATCAAACAAAATCACTTACATTCACATTTTCTAAAACTTTAACGGTATGCTGACAACTCCAACTTAACACATCAAGATGAATATAAACTTCTGAAAGAAATACACTGATCCGATTTTTTAGAGTATTTTATCAAATATCTAAATTACAAATAATCGATTTGCAACTAATCGATTTAATATTACAAATCGCCTAAGAAAATATCGCCATAAAATATCGAGATGACATGGTTTTTTATTATTACAAAGCCTGGCAGAAAAAGTAAACTAAAGCATATATATATATTAATATTAAATATAATATATAATATATTATATATACTATATATATATATATATTATAATAAATAATATATAATATAATAAATATAAATATATAATATTATATATATATTAAATATATATATATATATATATAATATATAATATAATTATAATAAATACAGGCTTGGGTTTCAAGTACAAGTACTTAGTACTTGTACTTGTACTTAAGTACTATTTTGGAGTACTTGTACTTGTACCTGTACTTGTTAAAACCACTGTACTTGTACTTGTACTTGTTACTTTGAGCCTTTTGTAAACTTTGGTAACTTGTGCTTTGGAATCTTTGCCAAGTACTTTTTTGGCATTTTTAAACTTTATTTTTTTCTTTTTATCATTTTCTAACGTATTGTTTTATTAACTTCTTCATATATTATTCATAATAAATTTCCATTTGTAATATATAATTATGTCATTATATATATTATAATATATATATATATATATATATACTATATATATACCTTATCTATATAACATTATATCCATAACCTATATATTATTATATATATCGCTTAGTTATACATACATTATCTTATTTATACTATGATATTATATATATATATATAAATATATATATTATATATAATATTATATTATATCTATACATATATATATAAAACTTATATATATATATATATATATTATATAATATGCAAAAATATATATACTATATATTATATATATATATAATAATATCATATATATATATATAAGTATGTTACTTATATATACTTATATATATATATATATATATATATATATATATATATTACATCTAACCACCTTTTTTCCCCAAGCCTGGGTGGGGTAAGGTGCGTAACATGCAACCGGAAACAAAAAGGTAGTAGAAGAATATGACTCAAGTCGAAAAGAAAACCCAGCCTTACCTCCCCTTAATACATATTGTGGCGAGAACTACGCCGCAGTCAGAAAATTGACCCAGAGCTTCATGGGACCCTGCGACGAAGAAACTCACTAAATGGTATCTCGCCAATGTGGGGTTCATCACTTGGCCATTCATAACTTGGCCCAGGTGGGCCACACCATACCATACACCCTCACAAAACCTGCCATTTCACTCCTATGTCATGCACCTTTTCCTTCTTCGCCCCTGCCAAACTCGCATTTCAATCCTCCAAAGACATTCTTTTTTGCTGACTCAAAGTCCACTTTTTTATTCGTCTCCCAGCCAGCTCGCATTCCCCACGCACACATCCTTGCATTTTGCCCCTCGCAGATTTTTCCACCACTATAGCAATTCCGTTTTAACCAATCACGAGACTATATCTTTCACTAGCTCTTTTCGCACATGACCAAACCATCTCAAACGTACCTTTCCAATTTATTTCTCTCAATTTATCCTATTTTTTTTCACACCAATATCAATCTGTAATCCACGTTCTTCCTCAAATTTTAATACAATTCTCCTCACACCTAACACGCTAAGATTGTCCCATTTTGTTCTGAAACACATTGTAACTTTACATCTAATGACCTCTTCTAATTCCAGACCATAGTCTCACTACTATAAACATTTTAACACCAGGTACAGCATACCGTTCACCCTAAGACCCAAGCGCACTCCAAAGACTAGTCTCTTTACACATGCCACACAAGGATTTTAATTGCACCAGCCACCTTCCTGATTCACAACTTTCCTACTACATCTGCATCCATCATCCGTTCCCTTTTCGCCCAACATAAATTATCTACAAATATTATTAAACTACAGTCCTATTCCCAGCTGCTCACCACTAGCTTAACTTCACCACCGAGGAAACTGCAGTCCTCACTCACAACCATACCTATACTCTATCTACGCTTACTTTCAACACCATGAGTCAACATTTACTTTTCCTGCCCTGCTCTTCTACCAATCCTCTCAAACTCTCTTCAGATTCACGGCACAAAACCAAATCATCCGTATAATATATAGTAGTATATATATTAATATAATATATATATAATATATTATAGTACTATATATATATTATTATATATATAATATATGATATATAATATAATATATAAGCAATACATATATCTATATATATATATTATTATCCTATATATATATATATCTATATTATAATATAATATTATACTATTATATATATATATTATATATATATATATTATATATACATATATATTATATATTATATCTTATATAGTATATATATATATATATATATATATATATATATATATATATATATAGGTGAGATGGTGATTAATTGGATTTGGAAGTTGTATAACAAAGAGTTTATGGAGGGTATAGTTCCGAGGGATTGGAGGAGAGCAATATTAGTACCCTTATATAAGGGAAAGGGGGAGAAGGTACCTGCAAGTATTATAGGGTAATTAGTTTATTGAGTGTTGTAGGGAAGATATATGCTTGTATTTTGGTCGAAAGAGTGATTTGGGGAAGAACAAGGTGCGTTTAGAAGTGGTAGAGGATGTGTGGATCAAATCTGTACATTGAAACAAATGATTGGGATAATTAGGGAGGCGCATAATAGGATTAATAGGGAAGCTCTATGGCAGGTGTGAGTGATATGGTATTGGTGGTAAGCTTCTGAATGGAATCAAAGGTATGTATGACGATAGTGAAGTGCGTGTAAGAATAAATAGAGTCGAAAGTGATTGTTTTAATATTAATAGCGGAGTGAGAGATGGATGTGCTATGTCTCCTTGGCGATCCAATTTGTATATGGATGAGGTTATGAAAGAATTAGATGTAGGGGTGACAAGGGATAGTGTTGGAATGATGGAGAATGGAAGAGAATGGAGGGTTCCCTACCTTTTATATCAGGATGATTTGGTTTTGTGTGGCGAATCTGAAGAGAGTTTGAGAAGACTGGTAGAGAGATTTGGTAGGGTGTGTAAAAGGAAGGTTTTGAAAGTAAGCGTAGATAAGAGGAAGGTTATGGTTTTGTGAGTGAGGACAGTCCTCGGTGTGAAGTTATGTTAGATGGTGAGCAGCTGGAAAAAGCGTCTGAATTTAAATATTTAGGATATATGTTGAATGAAAATTGAGCGGATGATGCAGAGTGTAGTAGGAAAGTAGTGAATGGCACTAAAGTGGCTGGTGCAATTGAATCGTTGGTGGATGTAAAGGGACTAAGTCCTGAGTGCGCTAGGGTCATTAGCATGAGGTTGTTGTTACCCGGGTTAATGTATAGTAGTGGGACTGTGGTCTGGAATAAGAGGTATTGATAGATCTAAAGTACAATGTGTTCAGATGGACAATCTTAGTGGCGTGTTAGGTGTGAAAAAAATTGATAAAATGAGGTATTAGAGAGTTGTTTGGTGTGGAAAAATGGGCGTAACTGAGTAAGAAATAAAAATTGAAAGTACTTGAAGCTATGGTTTGGTCCAATCGTGCGACATAAGGATCGGATTATCATAGTCGGTCCGTTAAGTACTGGTATTTATCAGTGGTGAGTGTGTTGGGCTAATTCCGGAGACCGAAAGGACAAAGTGGATTGAGTCAGAAAAGGAATCCTGGAGGTAGACGAAATGTTGAGTTTGGGCGAGGCGAGAAGAATAGGTGCATTAACTGATGAAAATTGGCGGGGTTTAGCGTGAGGAGGAGTATTTCGATTGGGCTATGAGCGCCACCCTGAGACCAGAAATTGAACCCATATTGAACGAGATGTCATCAGAATCAGTGTATTCCCATCCTCGGCGCTCCTGCCCTGTAGATGAGCGTACATGCAGGTTAGATTTTTTCTTGACTGCGACGATTCCTCACTAATTCTGTAAACAAATGGGTCGGTACTTAATAATTTGCACTCCAGGTGCTTTACTTCTTTTTCTCCTACCCATTTCGTATACAACCTTGCTTTATCATCCTATTCTTCTCTTAATATTTTTTACTGTTTGCGGTGCATGTACGCACAATCCTTAACCCAAGTGCTAAGTCCAGTCTTGCGGCGAGGATAAGATGGGCTGGTGATGAATGACTCGCATTGATGATGGTGATGTTGATGATATATATATATATTATACTCTATATATATATAATATATATACATATATATATATAGTATATATATATATATATTACTATACTATATATATATATATATATATATATATATATATACATAATATAGTATATATACATATATATATATATATGATCTGACTGTCGTGGAGGAGAGAAAACAGCTGGGAAATGTAGTATAGATGGAGAACAAGAGAAGGGTCTTCTGATAATGAGATGAATCGAGTGCATAAAACCTCTAGGAGAGCATCAGAATTCAAGCCTATTTTATTATTTAGAAGTGGAGAAGAAATTTTATGAAACTGAATAACATAATTTACCAAAATATTTATTGGATCAAATATTTCGAAATTAAAATCAAAATTATAAATTTAATTTAAAAATTAACATTTAAAAAACATATTAAACAGCTAGTGAACAAAATTTTAAAATGAATAATAAGATTTTGATTAAAAAAAAATCTGTAAAGGAAGAAAAATTTGGAAATTGTTCTTATAAATTATTATTATGATACAGCGAAATTTTAGCTACAAATAATGGATCAATCTACCTTCTAGTGATACTTTGGTGGTTATAGGATGTTCTCTGAAGCTAATCAAGGGAAAGAAATGATGATGGAGTTTTTCGACGCGGCTCGGACTATGAAGTCTTCTTCGCATGGTTATAGGGCGACAGGGCTAGGCAACCCGGTCCCTTTTCCTTTTGCTTGAATCATCTTGGTGCCGGCGGTTGAATCTTATAGCGCCTAGAAACACAGATCCTCTGGACGAGTACAGGTGAACCTAGTGTTGAGGCTAATGGGAGAAGAAAGTGACTCAGTTCTACTGAAAGGGCGAAATACCCTACCTGAGAGTGGCTTTAACTGAGGACTGGCGTCAAACATTCGGACTCGAAAGACAATGGTTTCTGTGATGATATTCTTGGGAAAGTTAAAAAGTTCGCGTGAGGCCCAAGAAGACGGAAACGCTGGACCTACTACCTGAATACAAGGCACGATTAAAGCTCTTTCCCTGGGGAATAGTTGTTATAAGAACTTATAGATATCATGATATATATATATATATATAAATTATAATATATATATATATATATATATTATATTATATATATATATATATATACTATATATATATATATACTATATATATATAACTATATATTAATATATTATAATATATATGCAAGTTTTCATAAAGTACTTGTACTATGTACTTGTACTTGTAGCCTCTGACACAAATTCTAGAGTACTTGTTCTTGTACTTGTACTTGAACAATCCTAGAGTACTTGTACTTGTACTTGTACTTGAAAAATGTACTGAACCCAGCCTGATATAGTATAGAGAGATTACTTATATATGATAGGTTAGTATAGTATATATATATTAATATATATAATATATATATATATATATTATTATATATATATATATATAATATATATATATATATCACGCCCCAGTAGGGGTAAATATATATATATATTATATATATATATATATTAATATATATATATATATATATATATATATAACTATATATATATTATATATATATATATATATATATATATATATATAATATATACATATATATATATTATATATATATATATATATATATATATATATATTATATATATATAATATAATATATATATATAATATAATAATTAATATATATATATATATTAATATAATATATATATATATACATATATATATATATAATATTATAATATATATATATATATATATATATATCAGTGGTAGTTAAGGTATTTTTTTTTAAAAAGATAGAGGCTGGTAGGCATGCTTTTATTTTATTTTTTAAGAACAAATTAATATTAGAAAACAAAAAAAATATAAAAAATGTTAATATAATAGGAAACCATAAGAAAATTAATCTACAAATCTTTAAAGAAATATAAAACCATAAAATGAGCTATTTTGCTTTGCCTCCTATCCACTGTTTAATCTGCATACGCACATAGGCGTGCTGAATAAAATATAACCATAACTGTTAGTAATAGGGAGGCAAGCCTCCTGCCTCGTTTTGGTGTACTCCTATGCGAGGATTAGATGTGCGCGTTTGGCCGTTGTTGCCATTTCGCGTATTGGCATTTTTAAATTTTCTTTGGACCGTTTTGTCATCGAATGGGCACAAGTTGTGAATTCTTAATTATTATTATTAATAATATTATCTATTATCTTGAGTTATTCACGTTTATATTTCACTTATCTCATGTACTGTATTGATTCACATCCATTGCACTATAATTATTGCATTATGAGTATTATCTGATGTATTATATTATATTTATCATTGTATTTATTATTGAGAGTTAATTTCGTTATATGAGGGATATATATATATAGTATAAATATAATAATATATATATATATATATCTATATATATATATTATATATATATATACTTATAATATATAATATATATTATATATATATTATATATATAATTATATTATATATAGCTCTAGGGGAGTGGTATATATAGGGTAGGGCGGGTAGGTAGCTCCTACCCAATATTTTTTTAGGTTTAAAATAATTGAAATTAAATTTGTAAAAGTATATCACTAAACTATTAACAATTTTTATATAAAGAGTTAAAAAAAGAAGTCTATTTTGCATTCATCAACATCAAAAGAAAAACAACCCAAAATAATAGCTTCCCTCTTCTCCTCCTTCTCTT
>JABUQX010087702.1:0-27500 GCA_015478945.1 Trachelipus rathkii
GAAAATTTGAAAAATTTTCCATAAATAACGTCAAAATGTAGGGGAAAGTATTCAATTAATATTGTAATAAAACGTCTTCCTCAAAAATAAATACAATTATAATCCAAATTTGAAAGCCAATATGCGAAAATCTTTGGTCTATGGTCGACAATCCGATAAGCCTTTGACATTTTCAAATCACCAGAACAATCGAGATCAATCTTTAGTAATTCGGTTAAAGACCAAACCAGTAGCTTAATATTAGGAGAGTGCTCTAAATTCATGTTTTATCACAATGTTCATACCTATGCAATTACGATTCACATTATTCAGAATCTGTTAAATTTGTATTTACGTGCAGAAAGTATAATCCTCTCATTTCACCATAATTCAAGGGGGCAGCGCAAAGCTAACAACTTAAGAATCATGTCGGAAATTGCAAACGCATAAATAATTCAAGACGTTTACTAACATCGCTGGAGAACTATGATATGCCTAAAAGATTGTTTGAACAAAAAGTTCCCTATCCATCCCTCCATATGTCATCAATAAAAATGTTGAAGAAAATAATTCATTGGCAAAATTATTCCCATTTACTAGCCATGACACATACTAAATCACAACCATAAACCGTCGAAGCAACATGTCCCAATTGGATAAGCCCGCCTATCGCCAGTTTAGCTATAAATGGAGGCCAAAATAAGGGCAATTAAAAGCAAAGCTTCAGTGGAATAATACACTCGTGAAGAGCCTTAAGGAAATCAGTAGAATAAAAAAGACCTTAAGCTCTAATTGTATGAAATATTGTGTGAGCTACTTCTAATCTGCGAATGAAGCTAATTTCAACATAATCAATATCAGTAAAAATAATGGTCGTGAGGCTGAAAAAATGCATATGACATCATTAGCTCCGACTTCTGCTGACGGAATCACGTATGGAAAGTAAGCTGAAAGGGCCATTTCCACAACTCTTAATGATAGTATAAAAAATTTTTGTGGGCATACATCGCTATACAACAGAAAATGAAGTGAGACAAGTGAAAAAAGGAAAGTCCCATCTCGACGATGTATATATAATAGACTAATTAATTACAATAACAACATCAAAAAAATAACAAATATATAACTTCTGCCACTTGACCAGTGGAAGAACAATGTATTCCCCTCAATGGTGTACACACGGGAAATTATTTAATGAATTGAAAAAACTACAATAAAAACCTTCAGCTCCACCGTCATCAGTCGAAAGGATGATAACAATTACAACAAGAGAAATATTAATGAAACACAAAAAGATGGTATCCCTGAATAATGGAGAACTGGCTAAGTCTCTCATTTAACCTTAGAGCTATCAAATGATTAGGTTAAATTTAACAGGCGAAACTCAATTCATTATATCTATTTGTTAATATATTTGGTACTATAAGAATAGTTTTAATTTGTTTTATACTTTGATATTACCACTGGCAAGCCATAAAATTTCTTGGATCAGTTCGCAATTGGGATGAGGTATCTGATATCCGATCCAAAAATAATCGTTTCGCATATCACATCGGCATTTGGTGAAATTTAATGTATCATCACAATCTGTAAAATTTATGATTATACCTTTTCAAACGGTCTATAAAATTGGGATTATATATAATTATAATATATAAATATAATAATATAATATATATATATATATATATATAATATTATCTATAGATAAAATATTATATATATACCTATATATATAATAATATAGGTATAACTGATATAGAAGGAAGAAAACTATTAGATAGTCTTATATAAATTTGATAGATAGTTAACAGCAATAATACAACTATAAAAGAGTAATTATGACAACAATGAAGTAAAGAGAAAGGGGTTAGGTTAATGTAACAACCTATCCAATGTAGTAACTTTTCTTCGTGAGACATCACTGTCAACCGAATATCCATCAAGCCCAAAATAGTCACCATCATAATAGCAGTAGTACTACCTCAGATAGAAATTCTTCCAAGTACTTAGATCTGAAATGAGGCGGTCACCCCTGCCATTCACTAACATCGCCTAGTTACTGTAAATTTGCTTGAGAATGTAAGTAAGTGCAACTTTATACTCATTCTACTCCAGAGAATCAAAAGCACGTCAAGCAACATTATGTTCCAGGTCTTCCCTGTCCCAAAAAATCTCTGACTACATCTGAAAACATTCACGCTCCCGATAGCCTTCTACACAGTCATTGTTGAGAAGACAGCATCACAGGAGGTGTCCGGGTATTGTGGGCCATCAAATAATATTCCCGCCGTGTCTTTCTGGGTCACCCAGACCCAGAAGTTGACATATAGCGAGAAAGCATCAACGGCTCATGTCAGGGCCTCAACAAATTTCATCAAACAAGTTTATTTAATAGGTACAGATATTTTTCTCTACAATTGGTTCACTACGAGTCCTGTCCACTGCCAAGTTTCCTCGTGGCCATTCTTGGGTCCATATCCTTTGCGCCGGCGGTCCCAAATTTCCCACAGACGCAAGATACTTGGTTAACCATCTTGGGCTGACCTGAGCAAAATGTTACCATCTTGAGTCACCATATCTACCATCCATGTACCTGATATTCGTAGCCTCTCACAATCACGTCTTGATTTTGCATACCTCCTACACCGGTACCGGGATCCTCTACTCGGGAACCAAAGCATACCGTTGCCAGGTGTGTAACAACACACACTTAAAAAAACCTTTCACTTGGGAAAAAAGTTCAATAAATCACCACACCTCATCGTAGCTGGGACCCATACACTAGTAGGGCCCCAACTCACGGCAATAGGCACAATGTCTACCATCTACTGGAAAAGCTTCCCGGGCAGCTCGCTCACTGTTACGAAAAAATTTACCTTGTGCATATTCCAAGTTATCTTTCATGAACCCGAATGGCCAACAGCCAGACAACTCGGGGGCTAAATACAACTCTCATACAAGACGTCAGGCTTCACCCTTGGTTGCAAGACGGCATACATCCGACTGTAGTTCAGATATTTAGAAAACATCCAGGTCATATGGCACCAAACATGGTACGACTATAAGGTACCACATGCTTCCCGAATACGGACCGCCGACAGCTGCCTACCGTAGTAAAGCGAAGACCGTCCTATACACCTACTAGTTCGGCACAAATTTGATCATTCCTAGGATAGGCAAAAATAGGATCCATGATTGATACAAAACGGGATTGATCAGCAACATCCCGGAAATATAGATGAACAGCATCGAACACTAAACTTTTACATTGAAACCATTCAAGAAAAATCAACTTGTTTGACCAGTGGTAAGTTCTTTAGTTTTTCCCTAAAGGATGACCGGGGAACTTTAAATAACTATCGTTCGAATAGGAAGTATTAGTCGGCGTAATATTCGCTATTGTATTCGCCTTTCACTATTCGGGTCACAATGACTAATATAATAATATCCTGTATATATATTAATTATATATTATATATAATATTACTATATATAAATATATTAGGGTTGAATTATAATATATATAAGGTATAATAATAACTATATAAGTAATAATATATATATATATATATAACAAGTTAATATATACTATTATAGGTTGTCAGCTGGAACTGATACACGGTAGCACATTGCAAGAACTGATACTGATATCAGAAATTTTTGTGTTTAAGTACTGAATAGCGATACTTTATCCCTAATATATATTATATAATAATCAAGGGGATTGGGGGATCCTGAGTCTATCCGTTTCAAGGTAGGACTCGACGGATCGATTCCGCAAAAAGTCGGGAGCAATTTAAATAAAAAAACGAACCCAGCGGACTCCCAAAACATTTACAAACTTTCACACTATAAAACTGGAAAAACTTCAATTGAATTTTATATTAAACTTTTGCTTTGTATTTTACATTTTTTGGTACCATTTAAATGGCTTATTCTTAATTTATCCTTACAAGTTCTAATTAAAAGAAAAAAAGCGCAGCTTTTTCCCACAATTTAAACATTATATGTATTATTCTTCCTGATCCGAAAGCTAATCATTTTTCTGGAAAACAATATTTCAAGTGCCCTATGCCGCCAAAAAACTTTACTTAGATGAATGCAGAGAATGACCCTTTATATATATATTAATCTATATATAAAATATATAATAATATTAATAATTATATATAATATATAATATAAATTATAGAGTAATATATAGATAATATATATAAATAAAAGACAGAGTGCATAATTTAAATACTTAATTACTAAATTATTTAAGAAAGAATAGGAATGATTAAATATACATATTAACTACTTTCAAATGTTTCATCATTACTTGCACCTTAATAAATTGCATTAGTAATTACAAATAAATAAAAAATTCGTGAACACGTCATTTTTTGTTCGGAAAAAATATGATCAAGCTCGATTGGAAACTATTTTTTGATGAGATTACAAAATCATTGCATCACGGTATGCGCGGATGTGATTTGGCATATGAAATTATTAATCCATTGGTTGAGCAAACATTTTTATTATTTATTATTTTTTATATCCACATGGCATTCAGTATGGAATTTTTAATCCATTAATGCCAGAAATATTAAAATAGCAAATAACTGTTAAAAATAAAATGTACTTATTATGTGCATTAACAAATTGTCAACGTAGTGACTATAATACGACAAAATTTGTTAGCAATTTGCATTTGGTATCGGGCATCGTAATTCAGGTTATAAAATAACGTGGGAAATGGCTCAGAAGTGTGTATCAAATATTTACATTGAGTCAGATCGGAATCAAATTTTTTTTACATCCCCATCCGCAATATAATAATAGTATATAATAATACTAGTATATATAATGTGTATAAATAATAATGGATATGAATATATAATATATATATAAATATAAACCGTATAAATGGTAATTTCGGCCACGTGCTATTCGACCACATGCAATCTCGGTCCAGTGCTCAAAATTACCAACGATTAAAATATTATCTTAAAGGGAGTAAAATAGTAAAATAAGTTATTTTGCTTAAGGTATTAATTTTTCATGAACCTTTAATTAATCCATTAATTTGTGATTTTTTTTTTTCAGAGCACATAAAATTGGGTAAATTAGCTTATGCAAGATCATATGCAGGTAATTAACTAATGTACTCCATATTGGAACCTTAAGGATTAGTACTTTTAAAAATAGTCATAACCTTAATGCAATCGGGATAGTCATCAGGCAAGAGATAAATAGCTATTATAAAAGAACATGGGCAATTCGGTCAGTTAAAAATCTGCATGGGCAATTACGGCCACATGAATCTTCATAAAGTAATTTTTAATACTCCTCTAAACAAAAAGGCCGAAATATAAGTTCAAAATAATTTTACACTTCAGCAAGATGACGTATAAAATGTTTTCAACATAGCCTAATACCCTGTAACAATTTTTCAGCAATGTTCACACTTACGCAAAATAACACGCAAGGGAAACAAAGGATACTCTGCTGAATGTTGCCAACCCCTAGTATTTTCGTCTTGGGCATGTTCTACAAAACGTAAATGCTAAAACCCATCGAGATTGCATCGTTTTGTCAACAGCTGCGTCGTTTTGTCAAACAACCGCAAAATCGAAAAAGAAACGCTCACCAAACAAATGAATTAGGGCATTCGTAATATAAAAAAAAAATGGGCAACCTTACAGAATTTTTTACATTCGTTCGGTTTGTCAAACAGCGCAAAACGAAAAAAAACGCTCACACCAAACGTAAAGAAATTTCCTTAATTCTGTGTAATATAGAATACAAAGAATTAAAGTAAATCCTTACGTTTGGCAGCATTACGATTGGCTTGGACAAAAACGAACGCGAACAACGAACAATTTTTAATAGATTTCAACCCAATTTCAAAAATTGTAATATTGAATCCATTATTTTTAAAAAGAGACCTAAAATCCGAGCTGGCGGTTCAATTGTCAAACACGGTTGCGTCATGTGTTCAAACATCCAATAACGTAAAAAAAACACGCTCACCAAATTCGTAAAAAATTCCTTAATACTGATAAGACAGAATAAAAACAATAGCAGCAACCTACAAAATAAGAAACTACGTAGGCGAGCCTTCTAGCGATTTGCAAAGTTCACAAAAACTAACGCAAACTCGAAATTTCTTACGTTTTAATTACGTTTTCGAACCCAATTTCTTAAAATAAATTGAGAGCTATTTATTTTAAAAATGAAAACTGACTTAATCATAGTGTATTAAATATAAACACTTTAATTGTAGGATTCCTTAAGGATTGAAAATAAAGTGACCCGGAATTCCTCCGCCGCTCAAAACTGTGTGCAGTATTTCCCGGTCACGTTACTTATCGCTCCTGAGGACATTAACGCCATTGTATAACTGCCAATACAATATAGCTAATCTCTACTCCCAAAGGATACATAACATATAAAAATATTTCTTTCTAAAAAAAAATAAATAATAAAGGTCTCCCATAAACTTAGCATTTTGGACTACCCTATTGGGACGGGGAATCCTCTTTTTACGTATATGAATCTATCCGGCTATAATTTAATAAATATATATATATCATATATAATAAAATAAAATATTAAGAATAATATATATTATATAATATAATATATTAAATATATATAATATATCATATATATATATATCTCACCTTTCTTCACCATCCATCTGTATAAAACCTGTCATTTTGCCCCCATAAAGTCCCTCAACGTCCCAGTCTCAAATAGTGTGCGTTCCACATTCTCCATCGTGCTCCCTCGGACGTAATTGCTTCTTTCCACACACCTTCATCTTTCTGGTCTTCCCACTGTCTTGAAAGGTCTATAATTAAGTAATCTCAGGGTATCTAAACCTTCCATTCCGCACATACCAACCATCCACGTTCTTCAATCCATTCCTATTGGGGACCCAGCTCTCCTTATCTCACTCTAACTCATGTCCTCAGCCGTTACCTTTAATCTAACACCGCATTTAGCCCTCTATTACCTTCTGCACTCGGTAAATACCAACTCCGTACCCTGTAAGATATGTCAAGATGGTATATATAGCGGGCACTATTTAACCTCAAGCACCTCTCTGCGTATCAATGGGTACAAACATTCCCACATTCCTTGAATACTCCTTATTCTTCCCCTCACGTCTGAATTACACTCTATCTCATTGAATTCACCCAGATATTAATCGCTGGCTTTTAACTTAAACCTCCATCCATATCCGCTTTCCTCTGTCTCGAATGTCATATCTCCGCTTCCCCGTTTATTCATTCCCACCCATCATAAACATATCCCAAGAATCACACAGCCTGTATTCAGTGTTCTTTTCACCACACCCATTTTACTGATTACAACGTTAATACTCTTCCCTCTTACAACATTGTCCAAATAACGGCAAAAAAGAAAGGGACAGCACACTCTGCCTTACGCCTCTTCGTTCAAACATTACCTCTTCCCACTTGTCTGTGTTTAGGGATTTTTCAACATATTCTCCATATTACCTACAACTCTTATTAGTTCCATTTGCATGGTCCTTCATCATATCCACATCTCTCCTTTATGCTACATCAAAACTTTCTCAGATCTATAAATGCGATATATTCAAGGTTGGCAAAAAACCCACTTTTTTAAAAAATTTGGGCCCGGTTTTATTTGTTTAATGTCACCTGCTTAAACCCCGGCCGGGAAAAGGGTTTTTCATTTTCCTTTCCTTTTCCAGCAATAACTGCAATTTCATATTAATCTAATTTTTTTTTAAAGTTATTATAAGTTTCATTAATATACAGTAATTGCCAAGATTCTGGGGGACCGAAAAACAGAAAACAAGACTGGAATTCGCAGCTAAGGCACCAGCAAAAGTAAAATGTAAAATATTACATGGGCTGCAATTAGCAAGAAAATTGAAAGAATAAAAGTGCATCCTGAAAAAATCTTGTAACGTCTCATATTTGGCAAATCAGGAATCAAGTGCTAATACAATAACCGTGAAATAATGGATCTACGATGTAGAATAAGATCACTAATTGTCGAATGGCTGCTAAACAGCAACAATGAAAGCATTTTCTGTCCTCACATCAAAACCTCAAAAGAAAGTCTAAATACCATTAAAATGCAACTGCACAAAAAGAAAATTTGATAAAAAAAATATCAAAGTGTTTTAATATGCTTAACACGTCGCATTTTAAGTATTGAATTGGGAAATACCATTGTTGAAATATACAACCTTAAACCTGTTATCCTCACCATCTCGAAAAAATCCAGCAGGTTTGGACACGTTCATATTATATATTATATTAATAGTAAAAAATTTTAATGTCAAAAGAGGTAAAAAAGGAAAAAAAAAAAAAATTAGCACTTTAATCGTGAGAATATTAAAAGAACGGGGAGGCGTACGTTCCCCCCCCACGCTCTTTATATATCTCCATAAAGCAATCTGCTGTGAGCGCTCTTTGTACATTGTGGTTTTAACTTAATTGTTTTCGGCCGTGCAATGGAAGTGAAGACCATAAAAAAATTATATAATATAGTATATAATATATATAATATATATATATAATATAGAAATATATAAATATATAAATTAATATATTATAATATATATAATAGTAATATATTATATATATATATATATATATATATATAATAATATAATAATAAAATATATATATAAAATATATATAATATATATATAGGATATATATATATTATGATAATAAATATAATTAATAATATATAATAATAATATAACGATTATATATAATATACTATATAAAATATATATATTATATATAATATAAATATATATATATATATAATAATATAAATATAATATTATATAATATATAAATTACTAATGTTCATCCATTGCGTACCAAAAAATGAATGGCCCGCTCGAATTCGCAAACTTTTATATTTTCAGGATTAATGTTATCCCTGAATTAAGACCACCATTCGTTTGGGTAGATTACTCTTTTGTAAACAGGTAGCCAAAATTTGACCAGTGGAGGCAAATTATCACTTAATAGGACATTTTAAATCATATCTTCATATTGGGTATACTATACCAAAAGTTAAGAAGGAGTGATTTGTGGGGATCGTTAAGGTACAATTTTTAATGTGATCACTTGGCTGAAAATATACACAATATAGGAACTGTTCAAAAATTGTGATAAAATGAAATTCAGATCAATTAGTTTTATTAAAAGAGAAATAATTAACGCTATAAATTGTGTGATATACATACGAATTAGGTTAACCAAATCTTATGAAGTTCGTGGATATTTTCAAAAAATTTACAGGTGCCAAAAATCTAATTTTCGGACAAATCTAACTTAACCTATACTCCTGATGGGGGTCATCTAAAAATCTAAATTCACACATTAAACACTACCTATAGATGTTCTTCAAACCTGCAATATTGACTATTGTATGCTTGTTTAAGAAAACAGCCTTCAAAAAGGCAAAAAAAATTTTTTTTTAAGTTGGTATTTATCTATTATGTATAGTATTTATACTAAGGACAATACATAGACAATGAATAATATAAACTCAAAGATTGAAAACAAGTAAAAAAAATTTAATTAGAGGTTAATATACATAAGAATATACCATTATATGAAAGTAGAAACAAAATTAACTAAAACTGAAAGTATTAATATATATATATCAAATAGTAATATAATATTAATATTAGTTACTATATAATATAATATATATAATAAAAAATGTCGGATCGTACATATATTAAATTATAACAGATATAGAATGCTAAAAATTCGGGACACAGATATAAAAATCCTTGTACAAAGCAAGTCCTATCAAATAACTTATCCTTTTTTGAAATATCAAGGTCACCAGGTATCTGGTCACAACGCGTGGCCATGGGGAGAGAGGCCATAATGAAAGAGATCGGGGTAGAGCAACATCTGCACTCTCTCATCCAAAAATTGATACTAATGTAATTCATATTATAGGTATAAAGCAATTATTTATTACAGTGAAATACTTAATGTGCTTCAGTAAAAATACATACTAGACAATACAAAATAAAGAAATAATTAAGAAGCGTTCCTATCAAAAACTATTTTATATTGCTATACCTCAAAGTGACTCTAAATAGGCCAATTAATCAATATACGAAAACAGAACCAAAATAAAAAGCTTGATACATATATATATATATAATAAATTAACTAATAATAAGTAGTATTATATATATATAATAAGTATATATCATTATTAATATTATTAATAAAATTATACATTAATTTCCTTAGGTAAAATCCTCTTGCATTAAAAAAGGTTATTTATTATATTTCATGATAATTCCAAATAAATAAAATTATAAGCTTCCGATTGACAAAATAAATTGGCAGTATATACTCCAGGATTAATAATATTAAATAATAAAACGTATAATCATAAATGATGCTGTCACAGCCCCGCAATACAAATTTAATTATTTTTGGCTAATTATTAAAGGTTTTTTTATTTTAACGATCAGACCTGATCGGATTGAAATATATACTATATAACTTCATACCTAACATATATAATGAATATACTACTATAAAATATATATTATACCTAAACTATTATTTGTCAATTATAACTAATTAGTGATACACTTTAGTTTTGATACTATAAAATCAATTTGTATATCGGACAGAATATTATTAACTTTCTCAAACAAAGCTATATGATTGCTCATAAATGACTAATTTACACCCAAAAGATTATTACAAGGAAGAAAAGTTAATCCAAATTTGAATATCAATATACACATAAACATAAGTTTGAGAAAAGAAGCTGAAACGCAATCTATAAATAATTCTTTGATTATGCTAATTATCACTCGGCTACATCGATCATCACACCATTAAATAACTCACGGTTCAAAACTAAATTAGCTCTTAAATACATCATATAAAATAAAATGTCGTACCGATACCTATATAAGTTCACAATCTAATCATACAGAACGAGAGGGAAGAGAATGCTCAAAGCATGGTGGACTCTCCGCATTTCTTGTCACAAGTTATCTATAATCTGGAGCATCCCTCCATTGTGACGACCCGTTGATGAAAACGAAATCTATCTCGGTGACCTTGATCTACATTATATAAAACAAAGGAAGTAAACAGTCCTATTTCGCATACGGACTGTTTGTACAAGATTCTTAATCTGTTTACCTAGAAATTCTTAATAGTACGCATTGTTACCTATAACTTGCCATTACAACATTTAAATTACATCCAATGCTAACCCTACGACAAGAAAATAAACAATATATATATTATAATATAAATAATAAATATAAAGATATAATATAATATATAATAATTATAACTATAATCAATATATATAAACTATATAAATAATATATATTATAAATAATAATATATATTAAAGATAACATAATATATACACATTAGTTCCTGCCCATTGGTAGTTAAAATATTGGATACATAAAACGCATAATTCCATATCTAGAATTTAGGTTGTCTGATTATAAATTTTCGTTTTAATACATTGCCAGTTCAAACCATAGTCGATTTTGTAACTATATTTTTATTTTCTATAAAGTCCCTTAGGTCCTCATATACCCTATAGACTCCTATAAAAACAGATTTTACATCATTAGAATCATACTAATTTCTGAAATATAAAAAATATATCTAATATTTTTATTAGGGCAAATTCTGAAGAACCTGGTAATTATACACCTCATATAACCTAAGCATTATTACCAAAAAGTCATTAATGCAGGGTGAAAACCATTCAACGAGTCAGAACAACAATGGACAATTCAGATTTGTAGCACTGTACCCATCAGAATATAAACGTTACAAAGGTACAATACGAATTGGTCGAAAAAATTAATTTGGACATCCATCTGTAAATTTTTCTTTTAACAACAAGTCATCTAAACTGCTAAAAATAAAATGGATTTACGGTTTCACCCCAACCCCTTCACGATTTTATAATCACTACCCAAAACACGTTCATGACGGCGTTAAACTATCCACCTTGTCTGCGTGATTTTCTTGCATTTCATTATACATAACCCCCGGTTTATGGTAATTAATCCTACATCGATATATATAAAACACAAAATATATATTCCAGGACCCTCATTTTCATGGCTGAAACTATTTTCCAAAAAAACATAAAAGGCAAACTAACATCAAACGTAATCCCCACACACACACTCTCACCTAGCACTAACATAAGGATATATCCAAGCGGTTACTCTTCTTTAAAATATACCCGAAATTACCAATCATTTATATACCTAGCGATATATAATTTTTATCCACAATTGCCATTTCTAATTAGAGACGACATAACAAATCTTTGCTTCAACCTATAATCAAACAAACACGACCAATTAAAGGGCGTACACCCCCTCCTTTTGAAACGCAACCATCACTAAACACATTCTATCACTACAAAACGAATGTGGGTATATTTGAACTCTTCCACACACACACACACCGAATATTGGAGACCATAGTCAACAACAAGTTTCAAGTACAACGTTCGTTTTCAACATATAAATAATAGAGTCGAATTGCTCCCACCACACCACAACTGGTACCACAACCCTATCCATCGGACAGATCTACAAGAAAAACAATAGGGAGTGACTCTCACAATAGACTCCATGAAATATTAAAATATAAACAATCCCCAGAAAAATAAAAATAAAATTCTACAACAATAAATATAATAATATACATATAACTAATAGCGCTAAATAAGTTATTACATATAAGCACACAATTAAATAATTACTATACATATATATATTAAATCAATATATAAATAAGTATATACGGTAATATATATAGTACTTCATATCATATCCAATCTAAGAATAATACTAACCCATATATTATCATAATTATTAATCTATATAATAATTATATAACTAATAATATTGCTATCTGATTTAATCTATATATATACCGCTACAGATTATAATTATAATATTACTTAATATAATAATAAATATACTACATACTCCAGTAATATAACCTAATATAATATAAATATATATACCTACCATCACCCTTTATACATAACTTCCTATCAAACACATAATCTAACAATTTAATATAATAAATACATAATCACCAAAATAATAAAAAGTATAATTATAATATATTTTATAATCGTTTTACAATTACATTAGAAAAATAGATATAATTATGCAGTAAATTTATTTATATTTATGAAAAACAACACCAAATGGTATCCTAATACCTCTTATTCCTTTAAAAAAATACAATCCAACAGGTTATATTTGGGTACGAGAGCCAAACTCATGGCAACCCTGGAATAATATGCTACCTAATATCCATTCGTATCATGCTCTTTATACCCACTATATGACCATAATTATATATCACACTCCACATCTACTAGGCACAGAAAAAAAGATAAAATAACATATAATAGAAAAAAATAAAAAATGATAAATAATATAAAATAAAATAAGCACTTTAATTAGAATATATAATAATAAAATAAGGAATATATAATATAAATTAAATAACGTACACCCCAACCTTCTCTAAAATGAACTATTCATTAAGTAAATATTGATTATATTTTTTACTTTTTACCATTATACAACTAATATATTTGTGATTAATAATCTAATAAAAAATATAACGAAGTACTATCAATTCTCTCATTAAAATATTTATTTATACACGAATGATAGAGGTAGAACATTTTAAGGTAATAGTACATTCAAACAAAAGTAGTTGCCATATTGCAGATTTACAAACAGAAATGACAAAACACTTTTTCTAATAGTAGAGACAAGATAATGAGTATCTTTTATCAAGAAATTTTCTTTTTCGAAGCATCTGACCATGTTACATAGTAAGGTATAACATGAATTTGCATCAAGTACAAAACACAACTATCTTTATAGAGTTTATGTGATGACTGTACAGAATCAGCAAGAAATACCCAATTCTTTCATTAGAGTGTACTAGAATGTCATAGACACTCCATACGAAATCAGATGAATTTCCCTTCATCACAACAAATACATGAATAAGATACAATATCTTACAAACGGTTACTTCGCACTTGATCAAGCGAGAATCATTGTCACGAAATATGAAATCGCATTTACACATAAAGTAATATATATATTCAGATACATACTATTAATCTTTCGAATATTACTCGCTATAAATATGCATCACTGACTATAAATAATTTACAATATAAATTTTAGCTATATTGGCTGAGTAGCTAGACCATCAGAAACTTCATCATTATCAAAAGAACAATTTGTTTTCTTATGCCGTTAAATTTAAAATACTCGAATATAATAATATGTAACCCTTATAATAAACTATATATAGAAAAACAAACAATATATAATTAATGATGAATATGCAAGATTATTGCTAGAAAAAAGGAAAAGAGATAAAAACGGATAAAAAACACCAAATGATATTACACTCTACGGATTATTACGAGGTTTTTAATGTAGAAACAACAAAAAAAAAACAAACCTCGGTGAGCCACACTGTTCTTCCAGTTAAACCATCCCATATCGTATGTTTTTTGTAAACAAAGTTGCCACAATTTTAATATAGAATCTAAAATGATACGCTACTAATTATTATTGATAATAGAATTATTTAAAACTAGAAGAGATGAAGAATGATTAGAATTGAGAATGAACCCAGCCACAAACGATGAGAGACTATATATTGAATGCTATGCAATAAGCATCATCATAAGAATGCATATGTTAGTGACACCCTATCAAACACATGAACAGAGACTGGAAGAGAGAAATGATTTCGAAACGAATACAGTAGCAGGAGTCACGGAGTAGTCTCGCACCTGTCGCATAGAGCTCCCGGTATAGCGTAATGTGCTGCTATACTATCTCTGAGCACAGGAAATGATGAAAAAAGGTAATGATAGGAGAATAGAAATAGACCATTCAAGATAACAAAGACTAGAGACGCCACTGCTGAGCTGTGACAAAGGAATACAACACTGAACTACATACATGCCAATGTATGTCCTTAAAATCTACACGACTATTCTAGATAAGAAGTGTGCATCCTGAGACTACAATAAGACGAGGCAGCAATGGAACCACCACGAGATCAAAACGACATGTTATCGAACAGGTATCAGAACATCGCCGTGACCACATGATGACATAGAAGGTACATCAACATTATAAAAACACGAAACACAGCGACACAAATAAGACTGCGATAGCCAATGACACAAGATCGCATACTATGCACATTCAGTACTGACGGATCAAACTGACATAACGCTACCAAATACTCATATTCTCAAATGCAATTCGGGAATCAGGATTGCCTACTCTCATGATCAATCCACCTGTATAGCAGGGGAGGGTCTCAGTCCTAAGAGTAAAAGTGACTATACTATACATACATCCAACACACATGCACCATCTCTATACTTATAACACACTCTTATACCGAGACCGATCAGCATTCACTTACCACTAAGAAGAACCAAAGCGAAAAGTAAAATTAAAAGCTGCTGAACATGCACGACATAAGTTCATAGGATAATCACATACAGAGTAAAACTGCTGAGGCGCATCTCGACGTTCACACCGTACAAATAAACTAGCATAAATGTCAGTGAGTCCACCCTAATAACGGGCATACGGGATTGAATATAATTTCTTTTCCACCTAACACGCCCACAAAGATGTCATGCTGAACAATTGTACTTTTAGATTAACTCTTATTCCATACATCCACTACTAACATCAACACGGGTAACAGACATACTCAGTAAAACCTAGCACCAAGCCTTAGCCCTTTTACGATCCACCTAAGATATTGCACCAGCACCTTAGTCCACACAACTTTCCTACACAACTTTGCATCATCACGTGTCCCTTTTTTTCTTAACATATATCTCAAATGAAATCAACACTTTCCACTGCTCACCATCTAACATAACTAACACAGAGACTGTCCTCACTCACAACCAAACCTTACTTTTATCTAATTTACTTTCAAACCCCCCTCTTACACACCCTACCAAAACGCTCTAACCATCTCTCTCAAAATTCTCTTCAATTGCCACATCAAATAACCAAATCATGCCTCATCAAATAGTAGGAGACCCTCCACATCTCAATCCACTCCATCATTTAAAACTATCCCTGCACCCTTACCATCTAATCTTTCACCAATCTCACCATAAACAGATGAAATCGCCAAGGAGACATACACATCCCTTCCTTACCGCTAATAATAGTAAACCAATCACTTTCGGACTATCTTATTTCTACACACTCTTCAACTATCGTCAACACAAACTTGAGTTCATTCAGAAGCTTACCACCAACACCATATCACTAACACTCCATATACTTCCCCGTTAATCCTATAACCCCGTTCACATCCATAAATCGTAAAATAAAATTTATTTTCTCCTCCCTCATTATCCCACCATGTGTCAATATACAGATGAATCCGACACACCCTACCACTTAAACCCCACTGTTCTTCCCAGTCAGTTCTTCATCAATCGACACACTCTTTCGAACCAAAATACCAGCATAATCTTCTCCACATCACTCAATAAACGTGGCGTCCTGGGGCAGAGGCTGGCTAGCCCACTGGAGACTAAGCAGCCTCCGGAAAAAAACACCACTTGACAACACTCACTCTCTTCAACATCTAATATTACTCTATTGAAGGTGATTATTCAAGACCAAATCAACCCCTTCAAACTTAAATTACCTCTATAATACTTAGTTACCTTAATCATTCTACCCTATAATAAAGTATAATCATTCTCTCTCCAATTCCCTTCTAAACATACATCAATAAATCATGCATTATCAACTTCCAATTCCATCATCACCAGTGCTATATATAATATAAGTATATATATATATTATAATATATATATATATATATATATAATATATATATTATATAATATTTAGATATAAATATATATATATAAATAAATACATGTCTGAATTGGAGTTGAGAGGATTTGTAGAGAGTTTGGCAGGGTGATAAAAGATGTCTGAAATTAAATCGTAGAAAATAAGGTTATGTTTGATAGGACAGTCCTCGTGGAATTTATGCTAAATGGCGAACCACCTGACAAGTGACCTGATTTAAATATTCTAGGATATATATTGGACAAAAAGGGAACGGATATGAAAGAATTTGAAATTGGGATGGCAGGAAATAGACTAAGCTGATCGCTAGGTCTACGTGAGGATTTATTACTTTTAATGTATATAGGGAACTATGTCTGAATAAGAAGTATAGATTCTAAAGTACAATTCGTTCAAATGGATACTTATGGTGTCTAGTAGACCCTGTAATTCACCATATGCCTCGAGAGTTTCTATGTTGAAAAAAAAGATAAATGGAGAACAAAAAAGTACATAGCATGGTGTCATGGAAGATTGAGAAGTCGTGTATGCAATTATATGGTGATGTGTGGGAATCGACTCTGGAACCGAAAGAGAAAAGGTGGGTTACAGCAAAAATGAATCTTGAGAATCAAATAGTTTGTGCAGGACCGAAAAAAGTGCAAAAGTAGGAATAGACTGTCAGAGGTTTGTGAGCTGTTAATACGCTTGTTGCCACCGGGCCAAGCGATAACCTACATAGCGAATCCATAGTGAAGGTCCGTGGGTCCCACAACCTATAGGTGGATTTTCTGACTGGCGCGAGTTCTCACTAAGGGAGGTAAGGAATGGCTCTTCATCGACTTTTCATATCTTCTACTACTTGCTGTTCCGGTCATGGCACGCCTTACCCACATCTGGAAAAAAAGTGGTTGATGATATAATATCATATAGATAAATATATAATATAATATCAATATATAATATATATAAAAATATATATATAATAATATACCGAAAATAAAAATAACATACTTATTTCAATAAGAACTTATTTAACTATACATATAATATTAAATATAATATCAAAGAGGAAAAGATAAAAACATAATAAAAATATGCAATTAACAAATGCCAAATAGTACTTGCAAGTACACAGCCCAAGTACCAAGGTTACAAACATGGCTCAAGTACAAGTCAATACAAACACTGTCTTTAGAACTGCAATACAAGTACTCCAAAAATTACCTAAGTGCAAGTACAAGTACTTGTATTTAAACCCTATTGAATTATATATAGATATATATTTAATATATATATATATAGATATATATATAATTAATTATATTATACTAGTATAATATATATATATACTAATATAATATATATATAGTACTAATATATATATAATATAATATACATATATATATATAATAAATTAATATATATATATAATATAATATTGTTTATTAGATATATACAATAATATATATATAAAAATATAGTGCAACCATATCTTGAAAGGAAGAATATTGACAGCAAATCATAGCCAAAACATAATTTTTTTCGCTAACTAATTTAAATAGGAAAGAGTAATATACATTCTCTACAATACTATTTAAAGACTGGTGTAGTTTTAGTTTTAACTACATTTTATTAATTTAAAATACTTCTCATCTTGATATCTTAATAGCAAAATGATGCTGCTGGGAAATTTGATCTAATAAATTAAGAGCCGCTAAAATTTTTTTTTTTTTTTGCATAAATTCTAAAAATCCAACAATAAAATTATTTATTTCTATTCATTTCACAAATTCAACCCTCTAAGTTTCGTTTTCCGGTTCGGGGGCTCAGACCCTTCATCCCTCCTTGGACGCGGCGGAGAACCTCGGATCGCCAGCAGTCGCACCGATCAACCACGTAGCCATTTGAAAATAAACGAGAAAGCTTAAACAGGCGATCAAAGTATATTGAGGTCACGTGCCGTGGTCCTTCTAAGTCCCTAAGGAAAGCTCAGATCCACTCGGTAATCCAGAAATCAACTCAGAGTGTTTAATCCTTGGATCAGAGACCAATTCAGCACGGACTCGAAAAATAACAAATTATACTTCGCACTAGAAAATGTGGGTAATGGGTACTAATCCATAGAAGAACACCTAAACCTAATTACACCCAATCGGGAATCCTCATACCTCAAAACAAAGGGGTAGACACTAAATATATATTAATTCTGACGTAGGATATATCATTGCTAGAAGTGCTAAGGGGGGGCTAACTCATACAAGAAAGCATTCAGCACTTCTAGTGTTAACACACAACGATTTCCCTACCTCATAGACAAGGTAGACACTAATAGTAAGTGTTCTACAATAAGGTGGCACCTAGAAGCTAAACAGTGCCCTTTTGCGGTTTCTAACCTTGCCACAGGTTAAACGTAAAGTGTTTCCTTTAGTTCCAAATTTCTTTTTGATGATTCATAATAAAAGCGGTTCTCCTAAATCAAATCATTCCGTCGTTTGTAATCCTAATTTTCAATTACTTCTCAGCTGTTCATAATAACATATATTACCAATGATCGATGTAATTTTCCTCTACCATTACTTCGTCCTTTTAATAATATAGTCTAACGTTTCAAAATCCTTGAGCCCAGTCATATCCAGGTTGTCCATCTTTGGAAATGTTGCTTTTACCATAATTTCAACAATGTGAACACAATTTCTGTTTAAAGACCCATCTTCCATTGCTTAAGATTTCAGCAAGTTCTTTTTTGAATTCTGTACTTTTTACATATTTTTCCTTCTTTCTTGGGACAAATAAATTTGGCCTGAGTAATGGACTGATTAAGTCTTTTCCTTGCTACATTACTCGTTCCTTTTTTAGTAATATATAGTACTTTCAAAACTGACCAATCATATCCAGGGTTCCTCTTAAATCTATCGGGTATATTGTTTGCTTTAACATACTTTCAACAAGAAAGAATCATCAAGGTGGATAGAGACCCATTCCTTCCACTGTCTTTAAGTAGCAAGTCTTTTCGAATTTCTGTACTAAAATTTTCTTTTTGTCTGGGCAATAATTGCGCCTGGACTGCTTTCTCTTTCTATCATCGTTGCAGTGTCCCATTAAAGATGTGTACTGTTTACTGCTTCCTTATGAAAGTTTTCCTTCTTACATCATTAACTGCCAATTATGTCATCATCTTGGAATTTTTCCTTTTGGGATATACGTTCTTGGCATAGTTCTTATTCAAATATTCAAATTGTATAAATACAAAAAAAATATGTATATAATCGATTACAAGTAAAATATGGTATACTTACCATCAATTTCTGCGAGAGAATTACGGTTGGAGTTTATTTCCATTTGAAATTTTGATTGAAGATGTCCCCAAAAATTGTTGTGATATAAGTTCTTTTCTGTCTTGACTTATATATTTCAATATATTCTTCCTTATTTATTCCTTCTTGAATCCTTATTATTTGTTACTTTTTAATTTATTATTCTTTACCTTTTTTATAATTTTAAATTGATTTCTTTATTTTTAACTATAGAATAATCGAAAATTATAAAAATTTTAACCAATTATAAATCCTATATCAATTTTTGCTGGAATGATAAAGGATAAAAGATTATCATTCTTCCCCTCTCGCTTCTAAATGGTTTTTTTCATTACACTTTGAAAATTTATTCTGTTTATTTCATTTTCATCCTTTCAAAATTCAAAGCCGTTATAACTATTTTGAAATTGTTTTAAAGGTGAAAATATCAGCAAATTGTTTTGTTTCAGCAATACTTGTCAGTTGTCTCATCATTTCAATATGGCACGCAAACCAGTAGCGGTACGAATTTTCTCAGCTATGGGCATTTCGTCTTAGCATTCATCTTACTACCTGTCTAAAAACTACGTATCTTAAATAGTAATTCTTCCCACATTTTGACATATATAATGTTTGTTCAATGCCTTCAAGTAAACTATTTGCCTCTGCTTTTAACTGAATGATTCACCTTCTTTGATTTATTTGATTTCCACATTATGGGTTATCATTTTTCCTTTTTATCCACAGCAAAAATTATAGATCCCTATGTTGTTTATCTCCTCTTTTAGCAAATGATGAATCACAATATGTTATCAATTTCTCAATTTCTCCTCATTATGTACCTTTGTATTATATTTAATTCGATTCTGATTTTATTAATCATTTATAGTTCTTATATTTTTACATAATGTGTGACTTTTGTGCGAGCTGAAGGTACTAACTACATACCTAAATCTGGTCTGGTATTCTTGGCCATCCAATTTGAATACCTATTAATGTGGTATCTTACTCTCTTTATAGTTTCCTATTTCTTTTGGTTTATTTCCTTAAGTTGAACTTGTACAATATTTACTACATTATTACATATTTTTCCTGGGACATAATTGAACTCAAATATTAAATGATGTAAACTACTTTCTCCTATTTCAAAGATATTTTAATTTATTATATATTGTTTTCAAATTTTACTTCTTCATCCCAACAAAAATCATCTACATGTGTACATAATAATCCGTCGAAATTAAGAATCTTCATTATAAAAAAATTTTATTACTTATATAACTAATTAATTAATGTTTTTTCAACCCAAATGATAGAAATACCACATCAGATATCAATATATATATAGTTTCTTTTTCTCACCCTACTCCTAATTCAAAGCATGTATATATCTCTATACTTTTCTGTATTGTTCTTGATTAATTTATGTATTGCTCCCTTGCCTAGAGTTCAAGTCTCAATGCCACATGTCATTGCAGGTAGGACTCGCTTCTCAAAATCTTTTTTCTCTAAGAAAGTTAAAATTTACCACGAAAATGACATTTGGCCCACCCGAAATACTCCAAACTCTTTATATTCTTCTATTGATATCATTCGTCAACTTACCGTATTTGATGATATAAGTGGTCCAAGATAAGTGTTTTGATTAATTTGATTCGGGATTGAGTTGCTGATTATTATTTTTATTATTTGTTTTGTGGTTATGGAATATTAATTTTGTTTTATTTTGTGTTCACATTTAATTTAACTGTTCTCCTAGTTCTGCCTAGCTCTAATACATATCTCTGTAATTTCTCAGGAAATTATTTGAATAATACTAAAAATCAGTAAACCTTAAATTATTTAGATACCTTCAGATTTTAATATCTCCCACTTTTATTGCCTTGAATATTTAATCAAATTCTATTGTAAAATTTTAGGTGAAACTGTATTTACCTTTCTAAATACTCTCTTAAAATAATTTTCATAATTAATTTCCATAATTTAACACGTTGATTGCAGTTATGTTATAATTTTTTTCACCCCTGGTGCACGAGGATTTTCTTTCTATGTATTTTGAATTCAGGGAGACCGGTACCAGAAGTTATTAACCTAAGATCTATAAAAGATAATTTATTATTGTGAGTTTTTTCTATTGTAAATTTTGTGCATGAAGAAAAAATATTTAATATATCTGGAAAGTGTTGTGATCAAATGTTGTTATCCCATAGTTTTAATAGCAGTTTTAAGAGAAGTTTTAAAAGCATTTATCGTATTTTAGAAAAGCTTGAGATGGAATAAGATACTGAAACTTTTTAAAAAAAAACTCAAATCTCTTGATACGTTTTATTACGAGAGATTGGTTATTAGTTTAACTATGACACCATGGGCTTCCGCAGAAAATTTTCTCAAGGGGGGGCAAAGCTTATTAAATATATATATATATATATATATATATATATTATATATTATATATTATTATATAATATATATTATATATATATATATATATATATATATATGATATATATATATAATATATTATATATATATATAATATTATTAATTTATTTAAAATATATATATATATATTGTATATATATATATATATAAAAAGTATATATTATATATATAATATATATATGACTTCTAACTCGTTTAATATATCCAACTATAACTTATTTCATAATTTCCGTCTGAAGGGTGGAGTATGTGCCTATGTAAACAAAAACACTCCTGTAACACGTCTCGAGAATCTCGAATCTCCTAACTTCGATGCTCTGTGGCTTAAAATCTTTCTTCATTCTACTATAATAATTTTGTGCTTCTGCTACTGTTCTCCTAAACAGAACAGATTTTCACACGCCTTTTTTTGATTATCTTCTACTTCTCACGAGACCTGTTAATATCTGCTCATCCTCCAAATACCTGAGGTCCTCTATTTAGGGGATTTCAATGTACACACACTGAATGGTTGGGGTCCTCTCATACTGATTTAAGTTGGGAAGAAGGCCGAATCATTCAGAATTCTCAACCATCTGGAGCAACTAAAATTAAAGAACCCACAGCACATCCGGATCGTCCCACCAATTCTTGAAACACACTTACCTATGTTTTAACACCGCACTAGTCCTTCTCTCTATAAATACACCACCCTCGCTCCTCTTGGTAAACTGACCACAACCTTATATCTCTTGATTTTAATACCTTCTCTCCAACAGCTCCATCCTGCCCCGTGCGTTCTTTCTGGGCACTTGATCGGGGCCGATTGGGGGGGCTTTGCGCTGCTTCTACGCTAACTATAATGGAAAGACTGCTTTGCCTCTGTGACGCTTCGGCTTCTGCCGATATGGTGTGAGCTGTAATCGTTCATGGGATGAGCAGGTTCATTCCCTCTTCGACTAAATTTTTCTCTCCTCAAAATTCATGGTTCGATCGTACTTGTTCTCTGGCCATTCAGGCTAGAGACAATGCGTATCGGGGGTGGAAAAATTCTCGTTCTCCTATCACTCTCGCGTATATTTTCATTCAACTTGAACGTTTGATATATTTAACGAGCAAAGCGGGCTTTCATCAAAAGAAAGTGCGCTAACCTCCTTGTTCTCCTACTGACAAATATTTCTGGCCTCTTGCAAAAACATCTAAAACACACTTCTGTACAATCACCTTTGCTCCTCTATTCGATCTGACGGGTTCTGTGCTAAACTCTCCGACTGAAAGGCAATCTTATTCGTCTTACTTTTCTCATCTAACTCAACCCTGGAACGATTCTGTCATTCCTCTTCCTCCCTCCTCCTCTTCTCAGGTGTCCTATGTCTTTGGGGGAGATTTTATTGAGTGTTGTAGAATCTATGAACGTTAGGAAGGCGGGTGGCCCGAATGGCATTCCTCCCCGAGTTTTGAGGGAGTGTGCTTCCGTGCTGACCCCGCCCCTCGTTCAACTATATTCTCTATGCCTCAATACTAGCACTTTCCCTCAGTGTTGGAAGCGCGCACATGTCCAACCTATTCCGAAAAAAGGAAGCCGCTCTGATCCTTCTAACTATCGCCCTATAGCTCTAACTTGTATTCTATCTAAGATCTTTGAAACCCTTCTCAACTCTCATTTCTTAGACCATCTGGAATCTCATTCCTTTCTTTCCGATCGCCAGTACGGCTTTCGGCGCTCGAGGTCTACTGGTGATATACTTTCCTATCTAACAGATTTATGGTTTTTCGCTCTTAGGAACTACGGGGAGACTTGCGTGGTGGCGCTTGACATATCCAAAGCATTTGACCGGGTATGGCACGCGTCACTGCTCTCCAAGCTCCCCTCCTTTGGATTTCCTTCTTCTCTTTGCTTACTTATGTCTAGCTTTCTTTCAAATCGCTCAATATCGGCTGTTGTTGATGGGGCGTGATTCTTCTTCTTCTTTTTCTGTCAATAGTGGTGTTCCTCAGGGTTCTGTCTTATCTCCTACTTTATTCTTGCTTTTCATTAATGATCTTCTCGTCTGCACATCTAACTCTATCCACTCATATGCCGATGACTCGACCCTTCATTCTTCAACTCATTTCAATTCTGCTCCTTCTTTTACTTCTAGAATTGCCTCTCGTCTTAATCTTTCCGATTCTATTCTCGCTGATCTGAATAGAATTTCCGGGTGGGGTCGTCTCAACCTTGTGAAATTTAATTCTTTAAAAACTCAACTTCTACAAATCTCCCTCTCTAAGACACCTTCTAACTTTCCTATCTCTTTCGACGGTTCTCTCGTCTCTCCTGTTGACAATATAAACATCCTTGGCCTTAACATAAACAAAAAAATGTCTTGGAAACCCCACATCACAACGGTTGCTAGGGCGGCCTCAAAGAAACTGGGAGTTCTGTTTAGACTGCGAGACTTTTTTTCCTCTTCACAGTTACTCCAGTTATACAAGGGTCTCATCCCGCCCTTGATGGAGTCTTGCTCTCAATATCTGGGGGGGGCTCAGGTTTCACCCGGCTTTTAGATAGGGTCGAGTCAAAGGCAAAAAAAGACTTATAAACTGTCCTGTACTTTCTAGTTCACTTGACCCTCTATCTTTGCGGCGCGGTGTTGGTGCTTTATCTCTTTTCTATAGGTAGTTTTGTAGTGCAGAAGGCATGGTTCTCGAGGGAACTTATTCACTCGTCTTGTTACTCACCACCTTTACATGACTGCCCTCGTGCACAAGGGGGTGTGTGTCTGGCGCATCAGTTTTGGTTTGTGTTGTATATTGGGTGATTTCCATAACGGCTTGGTCGCTTTAATGATTGCTTTTTTTTTTTTCTATCCTATTTTCCTGTATCCACCTCTCTTTTTCTTGATTTCTTGTGTTGAAATTACAACTCCCAGTTGTACCTTCTTCCATCTTCTGTGTTTCCTACCTCAATTTAATCGCCCATTCCACCGCCACCTTTAAAAGCCGGCCGGCAAGTAGCCCTGTGCTCCATCGTATTCAGGAGGGGGTTTAGAAACCTCAAAAAAAATTCATTTTAAACTCGCAAATTGACGGACAGATGAGCCCAGACCGCGGGCTTTAAAGTGAGGGAGATTAAATTGAGTAGGAAACACAGAAGATGGAAGAAAAATTTCACAGAACAGAGGTGGCAGGAAAGAAGGAAGCCCGACAGGCTCTGATCGCTAACTTGCAGTAATTTGGAAAACAAGCTGTGAATTGAATTTTTCTGAAGCGTAATTATTATCAAACAATCAAAAACTGCAACTGCCGCCCGACACGACGTCTACCGCTATAGTAGGTGCTACGGCAGTGTGTCGGTCCCGCGCGTGTGAAGCGGAATGGTGGTGACAGGTTAACTCGCATGAGAGATGATATATATATATTATATATATATATATATATATAATATATATTATATATATATATAATAGATTATCCCTCTAGAGATACTACTATGCACTCTGAGCGGTATACTACTATTATAATAGATAAATAGAGAATAATAATGACATCACAACATCCATATAGTAGCCTCCCAAATGAATAGTAAGGGTCATAATAGTGAGATACTAGAAGATAGTACATGGAGACATAGTTTATATATCTTATTTATTGCCTTTGACTACGACCTATTCTAAACCGGGTGCATAAACTCATGAGCTCCACCCCAGAAATGAGAAGCAAAGCTTCGCATAACTAAGGGCGTAGATAGAGTACTCACCTTGTATAACTGGAGTAACTGTGAATAGGAAGTATAGTCACTTTGCATCCTATAACAGATACTCCCAGTTACTATATGAGCGCCTAGCAACCATGTGGATGTGGGGATTTCAGCAAGACATTTTTTTGTTTATGTTAAGGCAAAGGATGTTTATATTGTCAACAGTGAAAGAGACGGAGAAACTGTCGAAAGAGATAGGATAAGTCGTAGAAGGTGTCTTAGATAGAGGAGACTATATGTAGAAGTTGAGTTTATAGTATATGAGAATTAATATTTCACAGGTTGAGTACGTAACCCCACCCGAGAAAGTATCATTATATCAAGATCGAGCGATAGATTGGAATGCGACAATGAATATAAGTACGAGAGTGAGATACAATTCATAGATAGATAATAAGAATAGGAGCAGAACTGAAATAGAAGTGTGAAGATATGATAGGTAGTCGAGTCATCGATCTATATGAGTGGATAGAGTGTTAGATATGTTGGCAGACGAGAAGATTCATTATTTGAATAAGCATAGATAAAGTAGGAGAATAAGACAGAACCCTGTTATATAGAACACCCTATTGACTATATATAGTAAGTGTGGGTATATTTATGGAGGGATATTTTGGTCTAGACTATAGTTTAATTATATAATGATGCGGGGAGGTATTAGGGTGAGTATGACATTTGGTGACTAGTTACCTGATCGTAGTGTATCTGTCCATGCTTGGTATGTCCGCGCTCACGCATGTACTTACCGTATATTATTCACCTTATAAGGTCGAGGCCAAATCCATACTTCTAGTTCGTACGGAATAGTAATATATACACCAGTTATATACTTCAGTAAGCTGCCGAAATAAGCCATTAACTGAGTGAGCGTCATGGATAAAGTATAAGGGAAATTATATATAAGTAAGTATTATTTTCTCAAGAATAAAATTGAGATCCAATCATTCTCAAGGGGGGGAAAGTCACGCCTTCGCATGTGCCCCGATGTGCAGGACGCGCTCTCTATAGAGATGAAAGACAGGCATTTTATTCTCCCTTCATTCTTATATTAATGGGTGCTAATGCCGGTTTCTAGTCTCCAAGTGACAGCAACTTACTCCTAATGCATCAA
>JABUQX010087703.1:0-25000 GCA_015478945.1 Trachelipus rathkii
CAACCAACAAGAAACGTATTAATAAAAAAAATTTGCTCTTTTAATATTATTATGCTAGTGCCAGGATATTACGTACATATCGTCAAAAGCGTCGCTGTATGACTATATCTATGGAGGGCCTACCTATACTAGTTATACTACAGTATCTCGTCCCTACATATATAAGTAACGCTTCTATGAGAGTTTATTCTAAATCATCATATATGCTATCATATTTCACGCTTTTGACACCTCTAGTAAATCACTTACTTTAAATTCACTAAGAAGTGAGATGTAATTTATGTATTCTGCTGGGTGTTCTATATATAATATATATAGATTTCTTTTGGGGTGCTCCTGGGTATATTATAGTAAAGCAATCTAGTATTATACACAATATAATCAAATAATGCTACTGCCTGTCACTCAAATGATCGCATCATATATTTCTATATATATATAATATATATTATAATAATTATATATATTATATAGATATCTTTATTGTTTATTTATATTTAATTTCTGGCAATATTATCATTTGCATCAATTCTAACGATGGTCTCGTGGCATCACACCAAGGAGTTCTGGTGATGAGATTGTATTATTTAATGTATGTATTATTTTTTGCATAGTTTTAACAAGTTTGTAACTACCTTCTGAAGAGCTCTGCATTTGCGTTGTTATTCAATTTGTATATGGATTGGGTATGAAAGAATTGGAGGTATTGAATGTTTTTTTGTATGGAAAATGGAAGAGTAGTTGAGGTGCCGCTGCTTCTATTATACATCTGATGATTTTGGTTCTGTTGGGATCCTGAAGAATGTTTGAAAGGATTGGAAAATTTTATTCGTTATATTTTATTAATTTATAATTCATAGAAATAACAGGAGCTACTACTAGGCATATATATCTTGTGGCTTCCAACATAAATTAATATTTCTATTTCATATAATTTTATTTCAGGACATTGACTCTCAACTAGAATTTTCAATGGTTGTTGATGAAAATTCAGAGCTTATTGATTTGAGGATTCAAATTTGAAATTGAAGTTTGATGAGACCTTTTCTATTTTGAAATCATCCATCGAAGCAAAAAGTAAAAGAGACTGGAGCGAATATATTTGATATAGAAGGATGAGATTGATTGATGATTGGTGGATATATATATATATAATATACTTCTTATATATTATATTTATATAGTATATAATATATATATAGTATATATATATATTATATATATTATATATATATATATAAAATTATATAATATATATTATATTCTATATGAGATGGTGTCTACGGTTTGTAAAATTACACAGTAACAAAATTAATCTTTCTTAAACTGAATTCCAACTCTGACTTACATCTGCAGAAGTCCACTCTGATCTTAATTTAATGTTATAATCTTACATATAACGTTTCCACCCTCTATTATACAAATTATTATATGAAGCCTTGTATGTTTTTCAGTTATCATATGAGACTAGTTCTCCTTAAATAAATTAATCTAGTTTCTTTCTAAATTTCCCAAAATATCGGATAAATTCGATCTTCGGATTTATAAGGTCAGTTCTAACTATTTTTTAGTCATAAGTGCTTTTTGCTTGCTTCTTACTTAATTACATGAGCATATAGAACTGTTATTATTTCCAACCCTGAACTTGATTCACCGGTGAACATAGTGCAAGCCCATGATCTGTCTTTACAGAAAAACTTCATTATCATAATCCCATAGGGGTAAGTAAAAGTTCTATACAGATAATGGAAATAATGTTGAGATTTAAATACTAAGTTTATTTCCATTTTTAGGTTCCATCCTTGGGCATTTCTATGATTGGCGCTCTCGTATCGTCTCGACTTACTTGCGATAATAGAGTTTCGAGATTGAATAATATTCGACTCGTTGTACAGGATCGAACTGTCTGACATGCGCTGGCGTTCATCTGACAATGTTCAAGAGGTGTGGTATCTTTCCATTCTTGGGCGACTTCCACACTTCCATGTCATCCTAATGAGGTTCTAGTGAGCAATCATACTGAATTGTTCATTCATAATCTCTCGTGCTTGGCTGCATATTTCTACTATACGGCTTCTGAAATGCTCGCGAACTACTATGCTACACTACGCTCGCAGAGAATATGCATGTGTTGGACTAAGACATGAGCTGTGGAGCTTAACATTCGGGAATCATTTTTGCAGGTGCTGTTCAATCTTGGTGTTTTGTGAAGTTCGACGCAACAACGATCTATAGAATGTCGCCGGATATTGAAGCCATGACAGTTGTTACACGCACAAATACTATGTGTATGTATGCGACAATTATAATGGTGCAATACACTTAGAATACGTATATTGAATTACACATCTTTGATATCGCTAGCGTTTGAATCTTCGTTGACCGCTGATCACATAACTTTTGTGTCGATTCGCCATTATGATTAGCCAATGTTATGTCAGGATGGCCTTGTTTAGCTATGTCTTAGTTTGTGGCTCGGTCTCTTCTTCTATATAAAGTCGCGCGATATCATTCGGTAATTTCTCATAATATATCTGCCTATCTTCAGTCGAAATGTACATAAGCTTTGCTACTCTGTCTACCAATTTTTAAATTCTACAAATAACTGGATTATAACTTGGATGACTAATTATGTCAACTTTTTAGGCATTCCTCATAGTTTTAAGTCTACCACTGAATGGTCTTTATTTAGCATTCCTTTGTGGGACCTTATATCTTATCTTATTTCAATTATGGCCTTGTAATCGTCTATTTAGCATTCATGATTTCTCCTCATCGTTATTGCTTTAATAACTTTGTACGATAAAACAAACAATTGTTAAAATTCCCCCCCCGCTGGTGGGTTAGAACCCCTAAAACCAAACAATATAACATAATTTCCCCAATACAAAACAATATGCAAAAATGAATATAAATTTTTTTCTTGAGTTTTTCATTCGCCTGGTGTTAACGTAATTGTGTGCTATTTTTCCCTCTATTATTCAACCTTCCTTAATAAAAATTTGTTGTTTTTGGTGTGTTACTACATTCTTACGTTCCCACATCTTTTTGAAGCGCGACCTACACAAGAGGAGTTCAATGAAGCATGTAATCTGTGGCCAAGGATCGACAGTTAATCCCATGAAAATCATTCGGCCACTTCCTGAAACTTCCTGGTACCCGGATTTCCTTTATAAATCTTTATAGGTACAATATTTGTTTGGTGTTTTGTTATTTTTGTTTTTATTAAACTAAGTATACATTGATAGTTCGGTATTTAATAAATATTAGCTACTTACGGCAACGAAATGTCCAATCGCGTGAGTGAACCGTTGTTTTCACTCACGTAACATACTATAAATTGAATTGGCGCCCGAATAGGGACTTTGTTCTTGTGGGTTGCGTTAAATTCATAAACTTGTGACTCTGTTCACAACTTATTCATCACTCGGTACCGACATCTTAGTTTTTCTACCTCCACCCTCTGGTAAAACTAAATAATGTCCTTATTCCACTCTACAAATTCGCAAGGTAATTCTCCATAAAACCAACTCCGCAAACAGGAAGCAAATATTTTACGGAACAATTCTTGCGACAAAAAAGATATTCGATCAAGATTATTAGTGTCCCCAGATTATCTCTTAAAAGATTCCGATTGCGTAACTCTCAAACTTTTTATTCTCCTAAAAGTTATGGATCACGTGGTAACAAATACCTCGAATGAAAACTGCATATTCGTATTCGCCGTATCTCTTAATCGAGCTTCACCGGTTCTCTGACTATCCTCGGTCACTTATTCCCATAATTATTCTGTGATTATTTCCAATAGTTATCTTCGTACGATTTTCTCATGACTTACCCTCGTGAGTATTCCCCTAATTGGGTCTCAACATAGACGCGTCACTTATTCTGACCTCACACAGAGACAGGTTTGAATAACTTGACTCTCGGATGACTTTAACCATCAGTGGTAGCACATGTGTTAAGGAGAAACATTGCTCTCTGTAAACCAGGACCTGTTACAGAACGGACCCAAGTAATAGTTATACAATCTCACAGGAAAGAAGATTCCGTAACATATTTACAATCTCGACAGTTGTCATCCTTCCAATTCGTAATTCTATACACCCTATGTCTGAAAGACATGGCTGGTTCTCGTTTTATTATCCGAGACAGCCATTTAGCCCTTCGTCCTCCTGTCAGAACTTAAGGACCGTCTTCGCGTTAACAGTAGACTTTTTCATCTAAAATACCTCACACACAAACTTAAATCTTGTGTGGTGTTGATTACTGCGGTATTCAAGGCCACTTAATACAAAGATTGTTATAAGTCACTCGGAATTTGCAGGTTACTGCAAAAACCTTTGCTTCTAATATCACTTAGATTATTCCCAAACTGCTCCTCTTTCTTCACCTTCCACCCCTAAATAAAATCTTGTCCCTTTTGTAAAGGCCCTCATTCGGGTATTAAATGTCCCCAAAGAACGCCTCCCAGACAAAAGACCACACAAAATAGATCTCCGGTAAAGGAAAGTTCCCCTTGTGATTCCTTAACGGGGTCTGTAAAGACTATAAAGTCAGTAAACATTCGTTCCCCTACTAACATAAATCACGAAACTCCCAGACTTCAGACATCACAACTTGATGACACACCACTGCCTCAACGTTTGAACGATTCTTGTGACTCTTGTGGGAAACCACCTCACGAAGGACAATGTCAAGGACTTGACAAAGTCGACCAACCCTTAATTCCTACAGAAACAAATTCTGAGGAAATTATCCCAGTAATAAATTCAATCATTGTTTTACCCCCGGATGAACAAATCACTGACATTGCTACTGACATGGACAATACTAAACCTACTGATGTTACCTTAGCTACTGTTCCCACTTTGACACAGCCTCACGCATCTCTTAGTAACGATATTAATCTCGTTTCCCCTAGTCAAAACTTTGGTTCACTTAAGGATCCCAGAGTATATATTCCTGAACCTTTGGTGATTGCTGTTGCTTTGTCCAATATGATCATATACTCTGTTTCACTTATTAGCGTGTTTATTGATTTTGGTATCACATAGTCCTTTCATTGCCTCCTTAGTAGATTATTAGGGTAAACAAATGGAATATTCACAATTCTCCATGCTCTGAAATCAAAATGTCACGACATAAGTTGGTGGATCCCGTGACCTGATATTCGCAATTCGTTTCTTCGACTCGACAGCTCACGGGCTCGATCTGACTTTTACCAAGCCAGTTTAATCCTTTTTATCATCCCTGTCCGAATGATGCCTTGTCCGGTATTTTTTAGGGGATCATTCGTCCTAAGGAAAATTCTTTTGTTAATCAGTTTCGCATAACCGAGTTTAGTTGTTGGCAGGATAAGAAGATGCTGGGATAAGCGTCAATTTGTTTCTGTGTGACTCAGATGTTATGATCTCTGTCACCCATTCTTATAAAATAACAGGCCTCAAGCACTCTCGCAATATTTATTATCAAATAGGCCTTAACCTGTTATACACCTTTGCACTGATTAGAATTCTTTCCAAGAAAAACCTTTCTTCATAAAAAATCCTTTCAATTTAAGACAAAATCATATCCTTCTAGCCTAATTTGGATTTCTCTTTTTCCTACAATAATAACTTTTCTCGCGTAAGAAGCAAATACAATCAAATATAAATCAAATACAATTCTGCCGATTGGAAAAGTTTATAATTTATTATAAACCATCTCAGTAGTGGAAAGATAACCACAAATGGTATAAATTTATACTATTTGTAAAATAATAGCCCCATAACACATTATTAATAGTAGTTTATTTAAAATTAAAAAAAATATATTTCAGTTTATTTGAAATTAAAAAGGACGTAAGGTATTACCAGTCCCTTATTTGCAACTTAAGCATTTTATTTTATAATTTATATACGTGTCATGTTATCGTTATTCTTTATTTTAATAACTTATCATATTCGTGTATTAATCTCCGTATTGATTTTTCAGAGCCGACCCTCTCTTTACTGCAATTCGCTTATTCCTCTCTTTGTTTGTTTTTTTTTGGGGTGCAAATGATTCATTGCTTGTTGTGTGCCGTGCATGATTGCAGATTTTTGTTATGGTGTTCTGAATGAACCGGATTTAATTAAACATAAGTTGTCTCACTGTCGCGGTCGTAAATCTTACAAACATGAATTTTTAAATTATTCATTTTATTCATCTCCTCACTCTCCTCGTTTGAATTCGTTTTTGGACTTTAACATTCAAAATGGGGGGGGAGCTTAATCTTAGCGGGGAGGAATGTAGAGGTGTCCTACATTTGCTCCTGTTAACAGTAACAATTAACTCTTTTTCTTTAAACGAATTCCAACTCTGACTTAATTTGCAAGTTTCAACTCTGACTCTTAATTTAATGTTTTTTATATCTTAAATCTTTCGCACCCTAGCTTATCAAATTATTATCTGACCCTGAATTGTTTTTTCAGTTATCATATGAGACCAGTTCTCTGAAAATTATCTTAGTTCTTTAATCTTAATAAACTTATAATTATATACTTCGGATTATAGGTCAGTTTCTAACGTTTTTTTAGTCATAATGTGCTTTTTGCTTGTCTTCTACTTAATTACATGCAGCAAATATGAATTAAGGCATGCTTATTGTTAATACACCCCTAATATTCATATTACATTCTGTCTTCGGATACTTTTCATTTGTCTGTCTTTACAAGAACAACTTCCTAACCACTCAAATCCCCACTTAGGGGTAAGTTAAACGTTCTAGTTAGAGAATTTGGAAATAATCTTGTAGTTTAAAATCACTACAGTTTAATTTCCATTTTTAGGTTCCATCCTTGGGCACATTTCATCCTTGGGCACATTTTATCCTTGGTTTGATGAAGTTCAACCCGTTCCATCCTTGGGCACATTCCATCTTTGGGCACATTCAAACTTTGGGTTCAGAACTTCATCTTTGGGTTCAGTAGAACTCATTTCATATCCTTATTGGGATCATTCATATACGGTCACATGCTGGACACAGCACAACGTGAAGATATGTAATACTGAAGCTTCAATATATTTGAACATTTGTTGCTCTTGTGTTTGTGAATTCCCCAAACTATCTCTGTCCCCTAATTAAGATAAGTTGTTAAATCATTGTTATAGACAATTTCATGGTATCCTATCCCTTAATTGTAATCATTTATAATACTATATTGCATCTCGTGAACGCTGTAGTCATCTTTTGAATTTGGACAATCTTAAACCTTGTTCTGTTGTTGTTGTTGTTCTTTCTTCTTCAATAAGTATCTACTTATTTGTAACGAAAGTACATACTCCTTTTCATTTCATTATTTATTCCTTGGATGACTAATTATGTCAACTTTTTAGGCATTCCTCATAGTTTTAAGTCTACCACTGAATGGTCTTTATTTAGTCATTCCTTTGTGGACCTTATATCTTATTTATTTCAATTATTCCCTTTATCGTCTTAATTTAGACATTCATGAATTATCTCCTCATCGTTATTGCTTCTTATAATTGTACATAACTGTAATCCTGTTAGACTCCTACTTGTACATAATAAGTGAATAAAACAATTCTTTTTCTTGAGTTTCATTCGCTCTGGCTGTTACAACGTAATTGTGTGATCTTTTTTCTCTATCTTATTCACCCTCCTTTATAAACTTGCTGTTCTGGTGTGTTTACTACTTCTTACGTTCCCCCATCTTTGAAGGCGAACCCCTACACAAGAGGAAGTTCCAGAGACTGTCATCTGGGCCGAGGTATCAAACTTATATTTCAGACTGAAGATATCCGGCCACCTTCTCCTGAAACTTCTGGTACCGCGATTTCCTTTATAATCTCTTAAGGTTACATATTTTGTTGGGTTTGTTATTTTGTTATATAAGCAACTAAGTATACATTGATAGTTCGGTATTTTAATAATTATTAACGACTTCAGAAACCAAATTCCAATCGCGTGAGTGAACGTTTTGTTTCCTCACCGTAAATATTATACTATATATTAATATTATTATATTATATATATTGAATATAATATATAGTAATAAATATCATTACCATATATTTTGTTACCCTCTTATTATATATATGGGGCTACACGGCATTTTTCAGAGGTGTGGTCAATATATGGGTTAAGAGCACGTACCTAGTCAATAGTATAAGGTATATGCCAGTACCTGACTCGAACTGCTCGTTGCGAAAGATTTTCATATAAATAAGTTACGAAAAAAATTTTCACTCTCGGCAGGACATACGAACCATCGTTACATGGTTACGTTACGCTGTTAACAATGACAGTGAGGCTTTACTACTTTATCTCGGATCACGCGCTCTCAATCAAAATGAAGATAGACATTTCTCGATAACTAGTTTTCAGCAATATATTATCGAGCTCTGGATGTATTTCAGACAGTTACTTCCTGTGTCTTTGATGTCATAGTAACTTATTTAAATAAATTTTGACCGCATTAGATGTTGATATTAGAATACTTATAATTATTATGAGATATTTATTTGTGACCTGCTAAATATTGCTATAATTTTTTTTTAATGTTAAGATGTATATATTTTCTTTTTTTAATAGAAATGTTGTAATGTCATTAAAAATGTATTTTATTTATATTATATTTATTTTACTGTCATTTATTTTATTATAATATCATTAATTATATATCTATATATCTATATATATATATTTTATATATTTATATATATATATATATTATTATATATATATATATTATATATATATATCTATTTTATAATATTATTATATATATAATATTATATATAATTTTATTAATATTAATATATATATATAATATATATATATATATATATATTAATATATATATATTATAATATATATTTATTATATATATATATATACCGTGTATATATATATATATATTAATATTTTATCAAACTTTTTTGATATGTATTTTTATTACTATAATATTGTAATAATATTTCTAGTATTATTGTTAATTTATGTATATATTGCGTTTTCATAAAGTATGTTATTATAGTGATATTATGCCGTTAATAAAATCGTATAAAATTGAGTAGCAAATGTTTTTAGATATAGTTGTTTTCTGCTATTTCAATATGTTATGCTCTTCATTAGGAGATGATCTCAATTTTTAATTATAAATGTCAATTAAATATAAGTGTAGATCTCAGATTTTATTTTTCATCTTAATGATTTGAGGGTTACTTGAAAGCGTTTAAGATATGGTAATCGTGTATACAAAGTTGACGTTTACTCTAATTAGTGGATTTTGGTTGTAAAATCTGTAAACGTTATTAGGATTGTGTTGATATGCTCTCTAGTATTGTTACTAGACTAATTTTTGTCATATTATTTTTAAGAAGATGTAAAAATAAATAATTATACTACAGATCAGGTGTTCATTCTTCCTTATTAGTTTTTTACTAAAATATAATAATTTCTCAAGTTGTTATGAGATTTTGTAGCATATAAATAAATACTATAATAAATTATTACATTAAATCTTTAAATTTGACAATTTATTGAATGTCAAATAAAAAAAATTGAAATTTTGCAAATTATAAAGATCCGTAAAGTTATTATATATAGAGATGATAATATCATAAAAAAAAATATAAAATACTTCAAACAAAAAAACTAACTATGTTTAATTTTAAGTACAGTTTTTTTTTTTTATTTTTATTACATATTTAATTATATATATATATATTGTTCAATTATCTATATAAATATTATATACATAATATAATATTATTTTATATTGCTGTTTGGAATTAGTATTGAGATTCTGTAGGAGTAGTTACAAATTCTTAGGTGTAAGTTACTAATTCTTCAGACTTAGGAGTAAGTTGAGATTCTTAAGTAACATAAGTGTTTTTATTCTATAGTCTTTTATCTAGTAATAGAATAGTAAAGGTTTTTACTCAATGGGATTGAACTTGCTTCCTGGTATGCTTTTATGTCCAATATGTATAAACTTTGTAAATTGTTATGTGTTTTTGTTTTTAATTCATATTTATTAATAATTTCTTTTTATCATTCTTTCGTTTTTGCTTTACAAATTTTAAATGTTATTTTACTATAGTATATTATTTATATTGTATTATATTGTATATTATTATTAATTTAAAACAATAGAATTGTATTATTGAATCAAATGTCTCTTTCCTGAGTTCGATTGCAGCAAAGTTTTGGATATTGCTTTGATAAAAAAATAATTAGAATAATTCTTAATTTATATGAACATATAATTAATCCGTTGGTATAAGACTTTCTTACTCTATATACTGTTCTTTGGTGTAGAAATATTCATCAGATGTCATATTCCAATTCCTATGATATTACAATAATATTTTGATATTAATATTTTTAATTCATAACAATTGGATCTCAATGTATAAGGAATTACAATGAAGGATAATAATCACTTTGGGGTATGTTAGTGGGTCTATTTAGGTCAATGTAGTCTCTGTCATATATGAGTATAGTATATTTTTTAAATAAACAAGGTTCTTGATTTATTGTGGTCTCTTCTATTGCCTCTGAACTTGGTGCTATAGGCTTCTTTGATTAATTCTTACACGTTGCCTCAGAAATTGCTGGAGTATTTATTTGGCTGTCGTAGAAAACAGGACCTACTGAAACTTTGGGAGAACCTAAATAATTAGAAAATTATTGGGTTATAATATTCTCTCGGTCACTTGTTTTATTTAGTTGAATCAAGATATAGTATGTTTTAATACTCTCTCTGTATTTTTCAGTTTCTAGTTATCATATTTAGGTCGAGATAATAATGTTAGTTTAACTACTTCTGAGGCTTTAAGTCCTTTATTGCTTATAGTATTATTCTCCTGCCATAGCTTAAATCTTACCACACTGCGAGTAATAGCTGATGAGTCTCTGTCAATATTGTGTAGTAAACTAAAGTACGTATATCTTTGGAGAGGTTCTCATTCTGACTGTGAAATCCGAATTGCATTATTCAAGAGTTCTGGATGGTAGGACGGAGTTGTTAGTGTTGTAATAAGAATTATGAAAAAATCCTCAGAGTATATATATATAAAAAGTATAAATATTTAACATGTTATGAATTAGGTTGAATATAATAGCTTAATCAGAAACTGACTCTGCTTACAATACTTGATGCTTTATTTTATCTAATATCAATAGATCTTAAATAATTATTTTATTAATTCTCGGTTTTATGTATTCAATAATAACACCATAATTTCTTAATACTATGCATAATATTACATAACTGGTAATTTAATTCATAGATAGACAGAGAATGCAAGGTGTTATCTGGGTTATCTTCGCAATAAGTACTAGCGGATAGGATTGCTGGTACTTAATCTATCAGTTAATATGGCTCCTCATATATCTAAGTATAAATATTTTATAAATTCTGTGTGACTCCGAACTTTCTATATTATACAGTATACGTTTCTTGTACGAGAGTTAAAAATAGCCTGTTACAGAAATTTGCTACTTAGAATTTTTGTCTATTATAATTACGACAGATTGACGGGCACGAATCTTGTTATAGAATCATAAGATACTTTGATGAAAAGATCATCTCGCTTATCTAGATGATAACTGAAATAGTCTGGACATCGAATCACAAGTGGGAATTAATGCACATAATTCCAGTTTACGCGAGTCACTTTGGATGTATTGGAATAATGGAGGTGCAAGTCTCCATAAGAATAATCGTGTGGATGGTCATTTTGCAACTTTCTTTTTGCCAAGATATGATAAGAAGGAAAGTATCTAATGGTACTCTTATGATGTGTACTGCATAATACTAGAATGAGATACTTATGTATGGTCGATATTGATATGACTAATCAATCACGTGTCTGCAATGATATATATAGTCGATATGTACAGAATAGGTTATTTTCCAAACGAGTGACTTGCCCCTCGCAGCCAGTTATCCTATAACCCCAACTATTACGGCAAAATTAAATCAATGAAATGATTGTACCAACTATTTTGATATATGATTAATTTTATAGGGAGATATAAATCGTGACAGTATATTCCTGCTATATACCCATGGTTTCTGGTTATATATATATTTATATAACAATGTGTGCCATTGTATCTGAAAAAGTAGATCCAAAAGAGATTATTGTTTATAAGTAGTCAGCACGTTGATCAACATTATATCCATCAATGAATACAAAATTCAGAGAAGAGAATATTTTCTCTTGTTAGTGTCTCTCTCAGAATAATATGATGCAGTACCCTCAAAGTACTGTGCCACATTTGACAAGATTCGCAAATTTGTTTACTACTTGGACTTACTCCTGTATAAAATCTTATTTTCAATATTCAGTCTCAATCACTTCTTCATTAAGATGTTCCCTTTCTTCTTTCTTTTATCTTGTTTTTTTCATCGTACTTTCTATATTAAATATAAAAACTTTACTATCATTATACCGTTCTATTACTAACTCTCTATTTCTAGTTAGTCGTTTTAAATAATTCAGGTATTATTCTAATTATCTTCTTTACTCATTATCCATAAAATTCATTCTACAAAGGCTGCAATTTGTGCTAAAATCTCATGAAATTATAAAAATTTCTCTAATATAAAAATCAAGTTTATTTCTCTCTTAATTCTCCCAACTTCTTTTTTTTTTTCTTTAATACTCTCTTCTCTATATTCTCTCTCAAATCATTTATTCCTCTAGTTCTCTATTATTCACCTCTCGTTAATTGATAATATTATTCTCTCTTCTTTTCATTCCATCATCTTCTTCTCTTCATCTAATATATATAACTAATGACTAAATTGTCATATCTCATATTTATATATATATATATATATATATATATATAAAATCTTACAATATTATTTATATATCAAATAAGAATAATATTAAAATTAGATTTTTATATATTAATTATATTTATCGTAATTATATATATATAGTGGTATGTTATTATTTAAATAATATATCATTATATTATTAACTCTAATAATATATTATATAATACTTATAATTATAACTTATTCTAATTTATATTTATAATTTACTGTATAATTTAATTTTGTATTTAGTATAGAATTATTATCATATAAAAATAAAATTTAATATGATAAGCCTTTAAAATATTCTTATAGCATGAGAGCTCATACATTATGTTATACCTAAATAATAAAAACTAAATATTATAAAATATATTTTCTAACTTTAGATATTTAATTTGTAATTTTATGTGATTTTTTTTAAATATAAATATTCATAATTATTAATTTAATTATAAAAATATGAATTATAAATTTATATATAATGGGCTATTATATTATTCATATCACATTATAAATATTATTATTATATAATATATTAAAATATATTAATATATATATTTATAATTTAAGTTTTACATCTGTAAGCTTATTCGATAACAAATATAGTCGATTTTTTTTATTCATTATTAATAAGTAATAAATATCCACGAAAAAGAGCTATCAGCTTGAAAAATACGTATAGTTTCACTTAATTATATTTCAATTATTCACTTTATCACGAACTTTCTGAAAACAAATTTCGTTATAGTATACTGATTATGTGTAGGTAAGAGTGTACGTTATCGTCTTCGCCAGTAGGAATCAATGTCTATAAACCCGACTCGTTTCCACGTTTAGTAGAGTTCGACGAAGTTCACGTTCAATGTTATTGTTGTGGCTGTCCTTTAACGAGTAATCCGATGGGGATAATCGATATTTTGTTCAATAATCTTCTGTAAACAATTTCTTGTCTGACATTTTTTGGGTATAATGATGGTAATCTTTATAGATGTTTTTTAGTTTAATTATTTTTTATAATACCAATTATTAGCTATTATATTGGGTAGGATAATCTTATATTGTTTTTTATTGCATCATTAAAGTAAGCTGAGACATGATGTTGATGGTTGTGGTAGTGCCTGTCCAATAATAAAAACTCGTATTCTTATTTTCAATGAAGATATATAGAACACATAAATAATTAAATAATCATTGATTTATGTAAACTTATTTGTTATTAAAGGTTCCTGACGGCCTAGGGAACCTTGTAACTATTCTAGACTTTTAATTTGATACAAAAGTTTTGTGTTGATATAGGTTCTTTACGTGAGTTGTTATAGTAAAAGGATCAGGGGCCGTACTAACGAGCTCTCCGCAGACCCCCGCGGAATTGTATAGTGGGTGGAACACAAACAGCTCTCAGAGAATAAAATACAGGGGCCAATTGCTAGGATATAAGGCTCTGATGAAGAATCTTAAGATCTCATTTTACGAAAGATTTTCGAAAGTATATAAATGTTAGCATATGAATAAAAAATACATAATACTATACATACATACACGTTCACCTGAATATTTATTTATCATGATTATATATATTTTATGTTATTCACATATTATATAGCATCTCTTAATATCAATCATATTTATTTTTATGCTCCTACTCATTATTCCTATTTTTGTTCAATTATTGAATTTTCATTTAATGTCTAGAATTTTGTAAAAAGTAAGCTTGTAGATTTATTTATCACCATAATATTTCTAAGTGAATTATCTTAATAAATCTCTAGATTGGTTTCCGGCCCGGACCTGTCCGGTAATTCCAACTAAATCTTACTAAATTTTCCATTTAATATATTATTAACTATTTATATTTTTGTGTAGATATAATATTATATATATATTTATATAATTAATATATATTATATTATATGTTATATTATTTTATATTATTATATATAATATATATATTATATATTATAATTATATATAATATATATATCAATTTATATCAATAGTTTTATTCCAATGAATAGTTGGTTCTTATGGGCTACCCATTTTTGTTTTATATCAATAATGAGAGAATCCTTATCTCCGAATATATAAATGTAGAGCATTTATAAATGGTTTTTAAAAATAATGGTGAATTAAATTTATTTTCCTGACCAATCTTTCAAGGCCAATTTAAAGCGTTTTTTACAAGTTGAAAACAGTGTTGTATCACATATTCTGAGTTAATTGTAACAGCCATTGTACTAAGTTGTTTTGTAATAAGGTGTTATATCACATACAGTTCGGTATCAGATCAGTTTTGGTCTCGTGGATGTTTATAAGAATACTTTGCGCGGCTAATTTTTTTTCAAATATGATGAAATTCTATACTCATAGATCAAAGGTATAGTCATCCTAGCTTTGTTTGATAATCGTTTGGGTTGGTTCCTTCAAAAATGGAGGAATGATTTTCCAAATATCAAGTAATTAGATGTACAGTTGGATAGTGCATAGAGAAAACTTATTAAAATGTGAATTCTTTGGTATATTATATAAAAGTGCGATAAAATAATTACATGTTAATATTTGGAAAAGTGATTATTGTTGAGCTTGATTAAAAGACACGAGCAGTGATTGACAGTGTGAAATTATTGACGATCTCTACTCTAATCATCATCTTGTCGCTCTAACGTAGGCAGTGATCAATATAGATATACTTATATCTCAGAAATCTGAGTGGCAAGCGCCTACACGCTCCGACAGCGCTACGACAAACCATACCGTTGAGATCAGTACTTATACTGCTCTGATACGAAAAAGGTGGCACCATGTAGTTTGTATGTGGCTTGTAACCGGCGCAATCTTGAGGGCTAATTTGACCTAAGAATTACAATTTGGTCGCTAGATATACATAGTCTTAGTTCGTTAAATAACCAACGCCATTTACACCATGGTATAAATACTTTTAGAGAAATCATAGCAATTACCATACGGAACATTTCCTATAGATAGTAATCGTGAACGTCTTATGGATATCTTTTTCAATTCTAGGAGATATTAATTATCTTGTTTATTAGATAATACTAACGAAGACAAGTCAGAGCAACATCAAAATATTATTTGGATACCTATTGTACTTTTAGGTGGCCCTATACTGGTTATTTCTCAAATGTCTATCATCCTTATACATCAGTGCGACCATGCTGTTTTCTTGAGTTTACATTTGTGTCGGTAGACATAGCTAATTAGTTGATTGATAGTGTTGTTAATTGAAAAAATATAGTTAAGTAGAACTATTATTGCCAACTACTAGAGTCATCATAGGGCTAATTGGCATTGATAGGACAGATTGAAAGTAGATGTGTGGGCCCACCAAAGCTCAAGTATGGAATATATTTATTATAGGTGTCTCCTCATTAGTAAGTAAGTAAGCGGTCATCATTTCTCACGAGCGTGCCTTTTTTTATTTTTATATCAAATATTGCATGGACAAATATCAAACCTTACCCATTTTGTTTCATGTTAATTATTGAAGATCGTTGTAAATAAAACCTGCGAAACACAAAGCATAATAACTTCTTTTCTATTCTGTAGTATTCATTTCGATAAGCTAACACCTAGTGACAATTATGCAGGTGTCAAATGTTAATATCTTCTTTCCGCGGGTCACTACTTGCTGAGAGCTGTACACGAGAGGAGGAAAGTCTAATAACGTTTCAATTCTTTTGTATGTAGTTTAATAGAAGGAGATTTTTGATATCTGCATCAGAAATGTTGAAATTTATCTATAGTTAAATATTGAAAGGCAATTTTTTGAAGTGCAAACATCTTACCAACAATATTCTTTATATTTAACTGTATTGCAGATTTCAAAATGAAATTAATTAATTTTTATTCTTCTCTTTTTTAATTTCCATTACAAAATAGATAAGTAGATAGAATACGAAGAAAAATAAATTTCATGTCCCTTAGTGGAGATGACACAAAAAGCCAGCCTTTATATAATACTCTCTGTTATTAGATATGATACATACCCACTATAGATAATATATTACACCCTAAATCAATAGCAATGATCAATTATAAGTGTAGTAAGGATCAGTGAAAGATAAGGTGTGCGAGAGCCATAGACCTTTATATGTTGCATACATAATATAGGAAATCTTTATACAACTTGCGGGTAGGCAGCATTTTGAACAAATCTGGTGGGGTCGTGTGTCCTTTTATTATTTCATGTATTCACAACAGAGCACAGTACTCGAAAACGTTTGAAAAACAAAATACTTAGGTATTAGATAGCAAAACTATTAGAAAAATTGCAGAGGTCAAGGCTATGAATGAGAGCAGCAAATATGCAGAGGTTCGGAGTATACCTATAATTCGTAATTTTATCAGGCTACGATATTTTTATAAGAGACACAGTGTACATCCAAAACGCACAGTTATCGTGGTTAACTACTAACATTTGTGGTGCAGCTGCATAATATTTCTAAATGTATAGTTATATTTCTTAAAAAATCTCGATATATTCTTCGTTGTAAAAAGATTAAGTTTTATGTGAGTTTACTTCAGACAAATTAAATTTTTTATTGTATGGGCACAATTGTAATTAATGTTAGTAGTTGTATAATTCAGTTCTAGGTTACAGCTACGGCTGGCAAGAGCATTCACTACTAATGCTGTTTCCAACAATAATAACGAATTGAACATCACAAAAACTACTAACTAGAAATTGTGATCCAATACTAATAGGTGCAGTCACTTTCAATCTAGTATCTGATTATCTCCTTTACACTAGCAATATACTTTATAAAAACATATTTCATATAAAGTTAAATTTTATTCGGGCAGTTCTTATCTCAAGTGATTTTATGAGTAAGAAGTCAAGTGAAAAGACACTGCTCAACGCCATTGGTCTCTACGTACACTAGTTTGAATACCTATTTTGATATTTATTTCTCTGTCTTGTATTTTGGACAGCATAATCCCATTGTGGTCTCAAATGTCGCGAAGTCAATACAGATTTTCAGAATGCAATCTTCCAACCATATTAGGGACAAGCAAATAATCAGCTTTATGTGAGCTCTCGGAACTACAAAATTGTAAGATGTATAAGTGAGAGAAGCTACGTAGAGTTTAATCACATCATTGGAATCATTGAATGCAAAATTTCTCCGAGACGTCAAATACAGAAATAATAAATATCGTTATTATTTGATGATGCTTTATATCCTTGTAGAAAAATTGAAGACCCATTGAAAGCCTTTAGAATAAATGGGTTTTATAATAAATTTATTCTTGATATAATTAATTTGACACAGATAACTACTTCGTTTCTCATTAGAATGAAGTTTATTTTCATTTCTTACTCCTGCATCGCAATAGCAGAGCTTACGAATATATGTTATTGCTTGTCAAAAAAGGCTACTAAATTGGTAAGAATAAAATATCGATTTTAGATTCTATCTTTCGGTTTAATTGAACAATTAATCTAATTAGTCAAATGCATTTAATGATAAGAATGAAAATGAAAATATTAGGTTAACTATTAAAGATTTTAGCGAAACGTTTTGGCTATCTCGGAAAGAAAACAGACTCGCCTTTAGTCAAGCATATCCTTTACATATCTCTTTTGTAAAAAAAAAAGCGTTAAAAGTTTTTTGTATTTTTTTAAAGACGATTAATCAGAGACCAACATCCTAGGGCCCAACCAGCATGTTTAATATGGTGTTTCGCTTTTTTTCTCTAAAATTTGCATTTAGTTTTTTCTACTAAATAACATCTTTTTTTAAGTCATGTGGTTTATGAACCTATAAGACATATGACGCAATACAGTTCATTATTGGCATATATATTAAGACATTGCAAAATGTGTAAACACAGTTCGCACCTCTTGTCTCTTAGATCCTGAAAAGAAGAGATAATGGTTGGTTAATAAATTCCAATGGTATTATAAAATATAGAGATGTTTCGCTACTATAAATGACGATTATTGGGTTTTCTAAGACTTAATAACATGCATCTTACGAGTCGCTCATATAATGAGTCCAAACTTTTGACATTCAGCACAAAGACTCAATTATGGGTCTAAATAGCTGTTATTTGTCTTCGTATTATTATAACATTCCTATATTCTTTTTACTTTTATAATATAATATAATTTATTATATTCATTTATTTATATATAATTATTATTATATATTAATTATTATATATAATCTTATTTTTCTTCTCCCCTACTCAAGTACTGGATGGTAAGGTTCAGTAAATAAGAATCAAAAGAACAGCAGCTAGAAGAATATTTAATAAAAGTAAAGTAAAGCCCAGCTTACCTATATACCCTACCTCACTCCTGATTTCATTAATTAGTAACGTATAGGTGAACTAATTCGAGTCAAAATTCTCACATCCTATAATAGATTTTACACAGGACTGCGATGGGTAACCCTCACTCTGGTAATGTTATGTGTAAAGTGATATTACATTGACTCACCTTGATATACTATAACGGTGGGCCACAACTCAATTCATACCCACATTTCCCACACAATAAAAAAAGGCGACCAGTTTCTCTCTACTTGTATCATGACTTATTATTCTCTCAAGCCTCTAGCCTATTATTGTGCGTGGTATTTATCTGGGTACTAATCTCTCTCCATTCCTTCTTTCCACTTTTTCACTTCATAATCCATCAACTATTTTTCCTATTATTACACCGTACACTCATCTTTTCATTTTGAAAAGCATTCCTTCTATACGTCAAAAATTGGAAGGTGCAAAAGAGGTTTCCTTCGAGCAATTATACTCAGTTCTCCATGTCATATTATTTGGACATAACAAAATATGGCAGTTTTCAATTATTTAAAATCTCAATTAATTGATCGATCTGCTGAAAGGGATCTTCCTAGCAACTACATCTTCAGTAACAACCAATCATTTGTCCTTAATATTTTTAGTTTTTATTGTAAATTCTCTCTGAAAGGTCTCATCTAAACCTTTTAAGTTCTAAGAGGTTGGGAGATCTAAAACAGCTTTTGAAAATTAAGACTTCACAATCCCTCTCGAATTGTTGTGGTTTCGTATTCGTTATTACAGCAAACACTGCTTAAATGACATCTTTAGTTCAACTCTTTACTCATCTTTCAAGTACTCTTAATAATAATTAATGGGATGCATGAAGGAATAAGTATTTTAAGTCTGGAAAACGTTTCCTTTGACACGCTTTCAAATACCTTGATTTTAGGTCCGTCTGACGTTTTCCACAAATTTTTTGGTGGGCTCCTCTGATTGGCAAAAGTCGGAGGTCTGCCAAATTCCACCAGAGTCGAGGGAAGTTCCCAAATCAGAGACAATTTAAAGGCCGACATGCCCCGATACATGGCGTTTGATGAAAAATTGAGCATAGCGGTTAAGACTAGGGTTAGAGAACAGGGAGAGAGAAGGATGAGACTGCTTAGGAAAGGCGTGTCGCAAAAGCCCTTCCTAGATGGAGGATGTATGTGTCTGGAGAGTTCAAAAAGAGGCAGTGTTCATTGTAATAGCAAATAGAAAAAAAGAGAGTGAAGCAATAATTCGAAAGAGAGAGAGAGAGAAAGAGAGAGACTGAGAGTTGGTAAGAGCACCAGAGTTGAAAAGACGATAATTCCCGTAGACTCAAATCTTTTTGAGGAGATCTGTGCATGAGTGGGACTACTTCAGGTGTGTGAGGCATACTCTATTACAAAGGTAAACCACAAAGAGGCACAGCCCTTCAAGTGTAACCTATATTGCTGTTTAGGAGAACATCTTTTAAAATTGAAAGGAGTAAATGAGGGGTGGAAGTCCCAGGCCGCTAGGGAAGTGGAGAGGCGAAGAAGTGATGCAGAGAAGTAGTCATTCGGCTGTATGACGATATGGAAAGCTTATGTAAGAATAAATGGATTGAAAGTGATTGGTTTAATACTTATAGCGAGTGAAGCAGGGATGTATTATGTCTCTTTGGTTATTTAATTTGTGTAATATGGATGGGGTTATGAAAGAATTAGAAGGGGGGGTGACAGGGTATGGTGTTAGAATGATGGGAGAATGGAAAGAGGTAGAGGGTGCCCTACTATTATTATATGCGGATGATTTGGTTTTGTGTGACGAATCTGAAAAGAAGTTTGAGAGGATTGGTAGATGAGTTTGGCAGGGTGAGTAAAAGGAAGGGCTTAAAAGTTAAACGTAGATAAGAGTATGGTTATGTTATGAGTGAGGACAGTCCTCGGTGTGAAGTTATGTTAGATGGTGAGCAACTGGAACAAGTGTCTGAATTTAAATATTTGGATATATGTATAGATGAAAAAAGGGAACGGAATGATGGCAAGAGTGTAAGTTAGAAAATTGTGAATGACAGGAAGGTGGCTGGTTCATTAAATCGTGTAGAGTGAATGTAAAGGGATAATTCTTTGTGGCCACTAGGGTCTCACTGAGAGTATGTTGTTACCTGTGTTAAATATATAGTAGTGAGACTATGGTCTGGAATAAGAGGTATAGATCTAAAGTACAATGGGTTCAGATGGACAATCTTAAGGATGGGTGTTAGGAGTTGTTTTGTGTAATGAACGGGTAATTGAAGAGAATAAATTAGAAACTACGTTGAGAATGGTTATAGGTCATGTGGAATCGAATGGATGATATAAGTCGGGTTGGGATAAGCAGTAAGGTATATTTCGATCATATTCTTCTAATACTTTTTCTGTTTCCAGTGCATGATTACGCACCTTTACCATCCTCAGTCTTGGGAGAGGTTGGTGAATGGATGATGACGATGATATATATATATATATAATGATATATATATAATATAATATATATATATATATTATAATATATATATATATTAATATAATATATTATAATATAATATAATTTATATATATAATATATATTATATATATATATATATAATTAAATATATATATATATATACATATAATATTATGAATGATGGAGCCTTCCTGTTGAGCGGTATACCTGATAATTGGCAAATCCAAAGAATGAGAGATTGGATTATCTCATCGAAAGAACTATTTGTTCTAGGGGTCCCTACATCCTATAAATTGCATAAGTTTAAAATAAAGCTAAGATGATCAAAACAACTGGGCCAAAATCAATGATAGCACTAAGTATTTATGGAATACTTTTTTCCTACACTTCAACATATTTCTCAATTACTTCAATCGTATTCTGTAATATATAATATATATATATATAGTATAATATATATATTATATAATATATATATATATATATATATATATATATATAATATATATATATATATATATATATATATATGAAAGAGAGAGAGAGAGAGAGAGAGAGAGAGAGAAAGTAAGCCGCGCACACTCGCAGCGTTGAACTAAACCTTCCATTTGACTTTTGGTATGTAGGGTCTCCCGTGGCATTCCAGTTGCCTAATGGTTCGCGCCTTCTTCACATCTGCGTTCATATCCACATCATCCTCCAGACAATATAACAAATACTAATACTTAATATCCACACCCTCTTCTAGACAAACATCTTACAGACAGCCCTATCCCTTATATCCTATGTGATGGGGGAGAAAGAATTGCCCACTGCAGTCTTTGAGCGCATCGTTAGAAGGGACTAAAGGACGGTGTTAGTTGGGTGGTAGCCCACTAAACCATTATATCTTTTGTCAGGAATGCTAATACATGCCTCGGTGAAGGTCTTTATTCCCTATAAGCATCAAGCCTTTTATCTTTCCGGTGAAAATGTATGAATGTAATGGGTACAATGGAAAATGTCAGAGTTAATAAAAATGTTGAGGAGATATCAGGAGAGAGGTGAATGGATGTATTTAGAAAGAGCAAATTTGATTTGCTTCTCGCTGTGAACAATGAAAACAAAGATGAAAGGAAACGGTGAAATGAATAGTGTGGTGTGAAATATAATTTGGGGTGATGGTGTGGAAAGGAAAGAGAGGGGAGAGAAGGAGTTTGCAAATTACTTGAGATGATGACTTGTTGTATCTAAGAGCTATGGTAGATAATTTTGTGTGGTGTTTGAACACTAGAATTCCTAAATGTTAAATTTAATTTTGAAAAGTGTTCAAAGGTATATGTGGTTGTTTAACAATATGGTCCATCTGATGATAATGTTGAAGAGAGTTGTGAAATTTTTCCTGGGAGAAAATCTGAATATTTGGAATAGGGTTGATTAGGAGCTTTTTCAGATTGATTATGATCGGGTGACTACATAAATGGTTGGATAGATGATTAACAGAAAAAGGGTGGTATATTAACTGGTAACTTTGGGGGTCGGGAGATATAATGAGAATGGTAGCAAGGGGGGGTTGGGGAAAATTTTTTATTTTTTTTTTTTCCTTTTGGTTTTTTTTTTTTTGGGAGAGAGGTAGGTGTGTAAGTAATACTTTCTTTAAACACAAAATAATTCGATAAGTCCACTCCACTATCGATGAAGAGTTCATAAGATTTGCCCTTTTTGAAAACTACGATTGATTTTCTTTCTGCAGAAGTAGTATGTTGACTATGTCCTGGTATGTTAAAATCAAGTGAGTGGGCTTAGGATAAAGGGATTATCGGATCATTGTGTTGTTCAGGTAAAATTAAGTTAGTGGGTGGCTTAGGATGAAGAGGAAGGATGATAAGAGAGAAGTGTGTGTAGTTGGAAAGTATAAGTGAAAGAAGGTAATAAAATTATAAAAGAATTTTCTAAGAGCACTTGCAAACGAATCAGTTGAATGTGAACAAGTTGAAACTGAACAATCTGGAAGCGGATGAAGGAAGCGGTTGTAGCAGTGCAAAAATAAAGTATGTGGATGTGCTAAAGTAAGGAGTAAGATAAGATTAAACAGTGAAATGAGGTGTAATCAAGAGTGTAGATGCCAAAAAGCGGTTAAAAGTAATGAAGAGAAAGCGTGGTTGAAATATGTGCTAAAAGTCAATGATGCGGTTTTCCAAAAGAAAGATGTTTGAATTATATAAGGAGGAAAAAACAATACTAAATACAAAAAATAATAACGTAGGAGGAAAAATATAAAGGTAAATGAAATGCTTGACGATGGATGAAATGTGGACTACAGGAATGGATAAGGAACTCTTCAGTTACCGAAGAGAGAAAGAATTAAGAAGGTTATTCAATATGTATATGGATGAGGTTATGAAAAAAAGAATTAGAAGTGGTGGTGGCAGGGGATGGTGTTAGAATGAAAGAGAATGAAAGAGATGGGGTTGTACCCTACCTATTTTAAGAGGATAAACTTTGGTTTTGAGTGTGGTACCAAATGCTAAAGAGTAAGTTATATTGAGAGGAATTGGTAAATGAGATTTGGCAGGGTGTGTAAAAGGAGGTGTTTTAAAGTAAAGTAAACCGGTAGATAAGAGTAAGGTTATGGTTGTGAGGTAGGCTCAGTGTGAAGTATGTTAGATGGTGAGCATCTGAGCAAGTGTCTGAGATTAAATATTTAAGGTTATATGTTGAATGAAAAGGAGACGATGATGCAGAGTGTAGATATTAAAGTGTAGAGATGGGCAGGAAGGTGACTGGTCCAAATTAAATTCAGTTGGTAAATGGAAAGGGACTTAATTCTTGGGTAGCGCCAAAGTCCTTATATGAAGTGGTATGTTGTAAACCTATATGTTAATGTATAGTAGTGAGGACTATGGTCTGGAAAAAGGAATAAGAGGTAGAAATCTAAAGTACAATGTGGTTCAATGGACAAATCTTAGGGTGTTGTGTCGGGTGTGATGAAAGAATTGAACACAAAAATGAGGAATGAAGCGTTACAGAGTATGATGAGGCAATTAAAGAAAAGGGGTAATATAGAGAAAGAAATAATGAGAAAGTAGATTGAGAATGTATTTGGTCCATGTGGAAGGATAGATGATAAGTCGAGTTGGATATTTAAATATTTATAATTTTAATAAAAATATTTTATAATAAAATATAATATAATATAATAAAATAATAATATTATAAAAATATAATATGCTTTAGATAAATAACTGTTTATTAATAGTTTATAAATATTATAAAAATAAATATTGGGCCTTTGTCATTAAATTATATTAAAAAATTATATATTAATAATGACTATATTGAATAATATAATATAATATATGAAGATAAATACATAAAATATAAATAATAAAAAAATTAAACAATATTAAAAAATAAACAATAAAACAATTAGATAT